>CM059576.1:120672665-120764668 GCA_030386875.1 Morinoia aosen
TATATGTGTGGGTGGTATATGTGTGGGTGGTATATGTGTGGGTGGTATATGTGTGGGGGGTATATGTGTGGGGGGGTATATGTAAGGGTGGTATATGTGTGGGTGGCATATGTGTGGGTGGTGTATGTGTGGGTGGCATATGTTGTGGGTGGTATATGTGTGGGGGGTATATGTGTGGGTGGTATATGTGTGGGTGGTATATGTGTGGGGGGGTATATGTGTGGGTGGTATATGTGTGGGTGGTATATGTGTGGGTATATGTGGGGGGGTATATGTGTGGGTGGTATATGTGTGGGTGGTATATGTGTGGGTGGTATATGTGTGGGTGGTATATGTGTGGGTGGTATTGTGTGGGTGGTATATGTGTGGTGGTATATGTGTGGGTGGTATATGTGTGGGGTGGTATATTGTGTGGTGGTTTGGTGTGTGGTATATGTGTGGGTGGTATATGTGTGGGTGGTATATGTGTGGTGGGTTATGTGGTGGTGGTGTATGTGTGTGTGGTATATGTGGGTGGTATATGTGTGGTGTATGTGTGGGTGGTGTATGTGTGGTGGTATATGTGTGGGGGTATATGTGTGAGGTGGGTATGTGTGGGTGGTATATGTGTGGTTGGGTAGTGTGGTGGTGTGTGGGTGTATGTGGTGGGGTGGTATATGTGTGGGTGGTATGTGGTGGGTGGTTTATGTGTGGGTGGTTTAGTGTGGTGGGTGGGGTATATGTGTGGGGTGGTTATGTGGGGTGGGGTGTTATGTGTGGGTGGTGTATGTGTGGGTGGTTATGGTGTGGGGTATGTGGGTGGTGGTTATGTGTGGGTGGTGTATGTGTGGGGTGGTATATGTGTGGGTGGTATTGTGTGGGTGGGTATGTGTGGTGGGTGGGGGTGTGTGGGTGGTGGGATGTGTGGGGTGGTATGTGTGGGTGGTGATGTGTGGGTGGTGTATGTGTGGGGGGTGTGTGTGTGTGGTATATGTGTGGGTGGTATTGGGGGGGGTGTGGGTGGTGGTTGGTGGGTGGTATGGTGTGGGGTGGGGTGTGGGTTGTGTTGTGGGTGTGTGTGGTGGATTGGGTGTGGGGGGTATGTGGGTGGGGGTGGTTTGTGTGGGGGGGTATTTGTGTGGGGGGTGGTGTGTGTGGGGTTGGGTATGTGTGGGGTGGGGTTGTGTGTGGGTGGGTGTATGTGTGGGTGGTATGTGTGGGTGGTTTGTGTGGGTGGTTTATGGTGGGTGGTTGTGGGGTGGGTGTTGTGGTGGGGTGGTATGTGTGGGTGGGGTATATGTGTGGGGTGGTGTGTGGGGTGGGGGGTTATGTGTGGGTGGGTATGTGTGGGGGGGGTGGTGTATGTGTGGGTGGTATGTGTGGGGGTGGGTTATGTGTGGGTGGTAGTGTGTGGGTGGTGTATGTGTGGGGGGTTGGGGTGGTATGTGGGGGGGGGTATGTGTGGGGGGGTGTGTGTGGGTGGTATGTGGGTGGGTGGTGTTTTGGGGGTGTGGGGGGGTATGTGTGTGGGGGGTGTTGTGGGTGGTTGTGGTGGGGGTGGGTTGGGTGGGTGGTATGTGTGGGGGGGTATATGTGGGGGGGGTATATGTGTGGGTGGTTTGTGTGGGGTGGTTTTGGGTGGGGGGTGTGTGGGGGGGTGTGTGGGGGGTTGTTGTGGGGGTGGTTGGGTGGGGGGTTTGTGTGGGGGGGTGTGTGGTGTGGGTGGGGTGGTGGTGGGGGGGTGTGGGGGTGGGTGTGTGTGTGGGGGGGTATTGTGTGGGGGGTGTGTGTGGGGTGGGTGTGGGTGGGTTTGGTGTGGGTGGGTTATGTGGGGGGGGGTATTGTGTGGGGGGGTTTGTGGGGGGGGGTATGTGTGGGGGGGTGTAGTGTGGGTGGTTTGTGTGGGTGGTGTGGGGGGGGGGGTGGGGTGGGGGGGTTTGTGTGGGGGGTGGGGGGTGTGTGTGGGGGGGGTTATGTGGGGTGGTATATGTGTGGGTGGTATATGTGTGGGTGGTATATGTGTGGGTGGTATGTGTGGGGTGGTATATGTGTGGGTGGTATATGTGTGGGTGGTTATGTGTGGGTGGTATATGTGTGGGTGGTGGGGGGGTTTGTGTGGGGGGGGTATATGTGTGGGTGGTATATGTGTGGGGGTATATGTGTGGGTGGGTATGTGTGGGGGGTATATGTGTGGGTGGTATGTGTGGGGGGGTGTATGTGGTGGGGTGGTATATGTGTGGGGTGGTTATGTGTGGGGGTGGTATATGTGTGGGTGGTGTAGTGTGGGGGTGGGGGGGGATATGTGTGGGTGGTATGTGTGTGGGGTGGTATATGTGTGGGTGGTTGTGTGGGGGGTATATGTGTGGGGGGTTATTTGTGTGGGGGGGTATGTGTGGGGTGGTATATGTGTGGGTGGTATATGTGTGGGTGGTTATGGTGTGGGGTGGTATATGTGTGGGGGGTATGTGTGTGGGGTGGTTGTGGGGGTGGTATGTGTGGGTGGATATGTGTGGGTGGTATATGTGTGGGGGGTATATGTGGGGGGTAGTGGGGTGTATGTGTGGGGGGTATTGTGTGGGTGGGTATATGTGTGGGGGGTTATGTGTGGGGGTTATGTGGGGGTGGGTATGTGTGGGGGGTATATGTGTGGGGTGGTATATGTGTGGGGTGGGGGTGTATGTGTGGGTGGTGGGTATGTGTGGGGTGGTATATGTGTGGGTTGGTGTATGTGTGGGTGGTGGGGGTATTTGTGTGGGTGGTATATGTGTGGGGTGGTATATGTGTGGGTGGTATATGTGTGGGTGGTATATGTGTGGGTGGTATTGTGTGGGGTGGTGTGGGGGTGGGTGGGGTATGTGTGGGTGGTGTATGTGTGGGTGGTATATGTGTGGGTGGTATAGTGGGGTGGGTGGTGTGTGGGTGGGTTGTGTGGTGGTATATGTGTGGGTGGTATATGTGTGAGTGGTATATGTGTGGGTGGTTATGTGTGTGTGGTATATGTGTGGGTGGTATATGTGTGGGTGGTATGTGTGTGGGGGGTGGTATATGTGTGGGGTGGTATGTGTGTGTGTGGTATATGTGTGGGTGGTATATGTGTGGTGGTATATGTGTGGGTGGTATATGTGTGGGGTGGGTATGTGTGGTGGTGGGTGGTGTGTGTGGGTGGTATATGTGTGTGTGGGTATGTGTGGGTGGTATATGTGTGGGTGGTATATGTGTGGGGTGGTGTATGTGTGGGTGGTGTATGTGGTGGGTGGTATATGTGTGGGTGGTATATGTGTGGGGTGGTGTATGTGTGGGTGGTATATGTGTGGGTGGTATATGTGTGGGTGGTGTATGGGTGTGGTGGTATATGTGTGTGTGGTATATGTGTGTGTGGTATATGTGTGGGTGGTATATGTGTGGGTGAATATGTGTGGGTGGTATATGTGTGGGTGGTGTATGTGTAAGTGGTGTATGTGTGGGTGGTATATGTGTGGGGTGGTATATGTGTGGGTGGTATATGTGTGGGTGGTATGTGTGGGTGGTATATGTGTGGGTTGTATATGTGTGGGTGGTATATGTGTGTGTGGTATATGTGTGTGTGGTATATGTGTGGGTGGTATATGTGTGGGTGGTATATGTGTTGGTGGTGTATGTGTGAGTGGTATGTGTGGGTGGTATATGTGTGGGTGGTGTATGTGTGGGTGGTGTATGTGTGAGTGGTATATGTGTGGGTGGTATATGTGTGGGTGGTATATGTGTGGGTGGTGAATGTGTGAGTGGTATATGTGTGGGTGGTATATGTGTGGGTGGTATATGTGTGGGTGGTATATGTGTGTGTGGTATATGTGTGGGTGGTATATGTAAGGGTGGTATATGTGTGGGTGGTATATGTGTGGGTGGTATATGTGTGGGTGGTATATGTGTGGGTGGTATGTGTGGGTGGTAAATTTGTGGGTGGTATATGGTGTGGGTGGTATATGTGAGGGTGGTGTAGGTGTTTGTGGTATATGTGTGGGTGGTATATGTGTGGGTGGTATATGTGTGGGTGGTATATGTGTGGGTGGTATATGTGTGGGGTATGTGGGTGGTATATGTGTGGGTGGTATATGTGTGGGTGGTATATGTGTGGGTGGTATATGTGTAGGTGGTATATGTGTGGGTGGTATATGTGTGGGTGGTAAATTTGTGGGTGGTATATGTGTGGGTGGTGTATGTGTGAGTGGTATATGTGTGGGTGGTATATGTGTGGGTGGTATATGTGTGGGTGGTATATGTGTGGGTGGTATATGTGTGGGTGGTAAATTTAAGGGTGGTATATGTGTGGGTGGTATATGTGAGGGTGGTGTAGGTGTGGGTGGTATATGTGTGGGTGGTATATGTGAGGGTGGTGTATGTGTGGGTGGTGTATGTGTGGGTGGTATATGTGTGGGTGGTATATGTGTGGGTGGTATATGTGTGGGTAGTATATGTGAGGGTGGTATATGTGTGGGGGGTATATGTGAGGGTGGCATATGTGTGGGTGGTATATGTGTGGGTGGTATATGTGAGGGTGGTGTATGTGTGGGTGGTATATGTGTGGGTGGTATATGTGTGGGTGGTATATGTGTGAATGGTGTGTGTATGTGTGGGTGGTATATGTGTGGGTGGTATATGTGTGGGTGGTATATGTGTGGGTGGTATATGTGTGGGGGGTATATGTGTAAGTGGTATATGTGTGGGCGGTATATGTGTGGGTGGTATATGTGTGGGGGGTATATGTGTAAGTGGTATATGTGTGGGTGGTGTATGTGTGGGTGGTATATGTGTGGGTGGTATATGTGTGGGTGGTATATGTGTGGGTAGTATATGTGTGGGTGGTATATGTGTGGGTGGTATATGTGTGGGGGGTATATGTGTAAGTGGTATATGTGTGGGCGGTATATGTGTGGGTGGTATATGTGTGGGGGGTATATGTGTAAGTGGTATATGTGTGGGTGGTATATGTGTGGGTGGTGTATGTGTGGGTGGTATATGTGTGGGTGGTAAATGTGTGGGTGGTATATGTGTGGGTAGTATATGTGTGGGTGGTGTATGTGTGTGTGGTATACGTGTGAGTGGAATATGTGTGTGGTATAAGTGTAAGCATTATACCGGGTGTCCCACAAAAATGTCCACGACTATTTAATTGACCATATCTCCGCTTTAAATTAATATATTCGAATTCCTTTTTGTTCACAAATAAAGAAATTTTGTTTCCTATTCGAACAATTTAAATTTTTTAAAATAGACTGAAAAACCACTTTACAACGGTCGATTTACTGAAAGGGGTCGATTGTTTTATATACAAATATATATATAATCAACCAATATACAGTATATATAATATAATCAATATAATCAATCAATAATAAATATATATATAATTTGTTCGGTGTTTGAATTAGATTTTCTGCAAAAAAAGAAAACATGTGAAATGCCTTTGATTTTTACATACATTTTATAGGTTTGTAGTAAATATTACCTGGAGTATATCCGCGTTATACCATTTTACAACTATTTTACATTTCTTTTTCAAAAATCTTTGATTTTTCAAAAAAATAATTTTTTGATGTTGTCGTTATTGTGGAATTTCTGACCAATTTTCGAGACTTTCGCGTTCAGCAAACTTCGAGTTATAGTAATTACTCGTAATTACTATTTCTTTAAATAGCTCTCTTAATTTTTTTAATGCTTAAATATTGATCAAATACGAATTTGTTTAATTACTGAACGAACCGGAACTAAGACTTGAACTTATGAGTTGATGGTGATACTCACCTCACTCACCCCACTCACCCCACTCACCCCACTCACCCCAATCACCCCACTCACCCCACTCACCCCACTCACCCCACTCACCCCACTCACCCCACTCACCCCACTCACGTCACTTACCCCACTCACCCCACTCACCCCACTCACCCCACTCACCCCACTCACCCCACTCACCCCAATCACACCACTCACCCCACTCACGTCACCTACCCCACTCACCCAACTCACCCCACTCACCCCACTCACCCCACTCACCCCACTCACCCCACTCACCCCAACCACACCACTCACCCCACTCAAGTCACTTACCCCACTCACCCAACTCACCCCACTCACCCCACTCACCCCACTCACCCAACTCACCCAACTCACCCCACTCACCCCACTCACCCCACTCACCCCACTCACCCCAATCACCCCACTCACCCCACTCACGTCACTTACCCCAATCACACCACTCACACCACTCACCCCACTCACCCCACTCACCCCAATCACCCCACTCACCCCACTCACGTCACTTACCCCACTCACCCCACTCACCCTACTTACCCCACTCACCCCACTTACCCCACTCACACCACTCACCCCACTCACCCCACTCACCCCACACACCCAACACACCCCACTCCAGTAATTGTAGTTACTGCCGCAGCGGAGAACTTTTGTGTCGTGATTAACTTACATTAGAGGGAATGTGTGGTGCTGTGTGGTGCTGTGTGGTGCTGTGTGTGGTGCTGTGTGGTGCTGTGTGTGGTGCTGTGTGGTGCTGTGTGGTGCTGTGTGGTGCTATGTGGTGCTGTGTGGTGCTGTGTGGTGCTGTGTGTGGTGCTGTGTGGTGCTGTGTGGTGCTGTGTGGTGCTGTGTGGTGCTGTGTGGTGCTGTGTGGTGCTGTGTGGTGCTGTGTGGTGCTGTGTGGTGCTGTGTGGTGCTGTGTGTGTGGTGCTGTGTGTGTGGTGCTGTGTGTGTGGTGCTGTGTGGTGCTGTGTGGTGCTGTGTGTGTGGTGCTGTGTGTGTGGTGCTGTGTGGTGCTGTGTGGTGCTGTGTGGTGCTGTGTGTGGTGCTGTGTGGTGCTGTGTGGTGCTGTGTGGTGCTGTGTGGTGCTGTGTGGTGCTGTGTGGTGCTGTGTGGTGCTGTGTGGTGCTGTGTGTGGTGCTGTGTGGTGCTGTGTGGTGCTGTGTGGTGCTGTGTGGTGCTGTGTGGTGCTGTGTGGTGCTGTGTGGTGCTGTGTGGTGCTGTGTGTGTGGTGCTGTGTGTGTGGTGCTGTGTGTGTGGTGCTGTGTGGTGCTGTGTGGTGCTGTGTGGTGCTGTGTGGTGCTGTGTGTGGTGCTGTGTGGTGCTGTGTGTGGTGCTGTGTGGTGCTGTGTGGTGCTGTGTGTGTGGTGCTGTGTGTGTGGTGCTGTGTGTGTGGTGCTGTGTGGTGCTGTGTGGTGCTGTGTGTGTGGTGCTGTGTGTGTGGTGCTGTGTGGTGCTGTGTGGTGCTGTGTGTGTGGTGCTGTGTGTGTGGTGCTGTGTGGTGCTGTGTGGTGCTGTGTGGTGCTGTGTGTGGTGCTGTGTGGTGCTGTGTGGTGCTGTGTGTAGTGCTGTGTGGTGCTGTGTGTGGTGCTGTGTGGTGCTGTGTGTGGTGCTGTGTGGTGCTGTGTGGTGCTGTGTGGTGCTGTGTGTGGTGCTGTGTGGTGCTGTGTGGTGCTGTGTGTGGTGCTGTGTGGTGCTGTGTGTGGTGCTGTGTGGTGCTGTGTGGTGCTGTGTGGTGCTGTGTGTGGTGCTGTGTGGTGCTGTGTGTGGTGCTGTGTGGTGCTGTGTGTGGTGCTGTGTGGTGCTGTGTGTGGTGCTGTGTGGTGCTGTGTGTGGTGCTGTGTGGTGCTGTGTGTGGTGCTGTGTGGTGCTGTGTGTGGTGCTGTGTGGTGCTGTGTGGTGCTGTGTGGTGCTGTGTGGTGCTGTGTGTGGTGCTGTGTGGTGCTGTGTGTGGTGCTGTGTGGTGCTGTGTGGTGCTGTGTGGTGCTGTGTGTAGTGCTGTGTGGTGCTGTGTGGTGCTGTGTGTGGTGCTGTGTAGTGCTGTGTGTGGTGCTGTGTGGTGCTGTGTGGTGCTGTGTGGTGCTGTGTGTGGTGCTGTGTGGTGCTGTGTGTGGTGCTGTGTGGTGCTGTGTGTGGTGCTGTGTGGTGCTGTGTGGTGCTGTGTGTAGTGCTGTGTGGTGCTGTGTGTGGTGCTGTGTGGTGCTGTGTGTGGTGCTGTGTGGTGCTGTGTGGTGCTGTGTGGTGCTGTGTGGTGCTGTGTGTGGTGCTGTGTGGTGCTGTGTGGTGCTGTGTGGTGCTGTGTGTGGTGCTGTGTGGTGCTGTGTGTGGTGCTGTGTGGTGCTGTGTGGTGCTGTGTAATGCTGTGTGGTGCTGTGTGTGGTGCTGTGTGGTGCTGTATGGTGCTGTGTGTGGTGCTGTGTGTGGTGCTGTGTGGTGCTGTGTGTGGTGCTGTGTGGTGCTGTGTGTGGTGCTGTGTGGTGCTGTGTTGTGCTGTGTGGTGCTGTGTGTGTGGTGCTGTGTGGTGCTGTGTGGTGCTGTGTGTGGTGCGGTGTGTGGTGCTGTGTGGTGCTGTGTGTGGTGCTGTGTGGTGCTGTGTGTGGTGCTGTGTGGTGCTGTGTGGTGCTGTGTGGTGCTGTGTGTGGTGCTGTGTGGTGCTGTGTCTGGTGCTGTGTGGTGCTGTGTGGTGCTGTGTGGTGCTGTGTGGTGCTGTGTGGTGCTGTGTGTGGTGCTGTGTGGTGCTGTGTGGTGCTGTGTGGTGCTGTGTGTGGTGCTGTGTGGTGCTGTGTGTGGTGCTGTGTGGTGCTGTGTGGTGCTGTGTGGTGCTGTGTGGTGCTGTGTGTGGTGTTGTGTGGTGCTGTGTGGTGCTGTGTGTGGTGCTGTGTGGTGCTGTGTGTGGTGCTGTGTGGTGCTGTGTGTGTGGTGCTGTGTGGTGCTGTGTGGTGCTGTGTGGTGCTGTGTGGTGCTGTGTGTGGTGCTGTGTGGTGCTGTGTGTGGTGCTGTGTGGTGCTGTGTGGTGCTGTGTGGTGCTGTGTGGTGCTGTGTGTGGTGCTGTGTGGTGCTGTGTGTGGTGCTGTGTGGTGCTGTGTGGTGCTGTGTTGTGCTGTGTGGTGCTGTGTGTGGTGCTGTGTGGTGCTGTGTGGTGCTGTGTGTGGTTCTGGGTGTGGTGCTGTGTGGTGCTGTGTGTGGTGCTGTGTGGTGCTGTGTGTGGTGCTGTGTGGTGCTGTGTGGTGCTGTGTGGTGCTGTGTGTGGTGCTGTGTGGTGCTGTGTGGGGCTGTGTGTGGTGCTGTGTGTGGTGCTGTGTGGTGCTGTGTGTGGTGCTGTGTGGTGCTGTGTGTGGTGCTGTGTGGTGCTGTGTGGTGCTGTGTGGTGCTGTGTGTGGTGCTGTGTGGTGCTGTGTGTGGTGCTGTGTGGTGCTGTGTGGTGCTGTGTGTGGTGCTGTGTGTGGTGCTGTGTGGTGCTGTGTGTGGTGCTGTGTGGTGCTGTGTGTGGTGCTGTGTGGTGCTGTGTGGTGCTGTGTGGTGCTGTGTGTGGTGCTGTGTGGTGCTGTGTGTGGTGCTGTGTGGTGCTGTGTGGTGCTGTGTGGTGCTGTGTGGTGCTGTGTGTGGTGCTGTGTGGTGCTGTGTGTGGTGCTGTGTGGTGCTGTGTGTGGTGCTGTGTGGTGCTGTGTGGTGCTGTGTGTGGTGCTGTGTGTGGTGCTGTGTGTGGTGCTGTGTGTGGTGCTGTGTGTGGTGCTGTGTGGTGCTGTGTGTGGTGCTGTGTGTGGTGCTGTGTGTGGTGCTGTGTGTGGTGCTGTGTGTGGTGCTGTGTGGTGCTGTGTGGTGTTGTGTGTGGTGCTGTGTGTGGTGCTGTGTGTGGTGCTGTGTGTGGTGCTATGTGTGGTGCTGTGTGGTGCTGTGTGTGGTGCTGTGTGTGGTGCTGTGTGGTGCTGTGTGGTGCTGTGTGGTGCTGTGTGTGGTGCTGTGTGGTGCTGTGTGTGGTGCTGTGTGTGGTGCTGTGTGGTGCTGTGTGTGGTGCTGTGTGTGGTGCTGTGTGGTGCTGTGTGGTGCTGTGTGTGGTGCTGTGTGTGGTGCTGTGTGTGGTGCTGTGTGTGGTGCTATGTGTGGTGCTGTGTGGTGCTGTGTGTGGTGCTGTGTGTGGTGCTGTGTGGTGCTGTGTGGTGCTGTGTGGTGCTGTGTGTGGTGCTGTGTGGTGCTGTGTGTGGTGCTGTGTGTGGTGCTGTGTGGTGCTGTGTGGTGCTGTGTGGTGCGGTGTGGTGCTGTGTGTGGTGCTGTGTGGTGCTGTGTGGTGCTGTGTGTGGTGCTGTGTGTGGTGCTGTGTGGTGCTGTGTGTGGTGCTGTGTGTGGTGCTGTGTGGTGCTGTGTGGTGCTGTGTGGTGCTGTGTGATGCTGTGTGTGGTGCTGTGTGATGCTGTGTGGTGCTGTGTGTGGTGCTGTGTGTGGTGCTGTGTGGTGCTGTGTGTAGTGCTGTGTGTGGTGCTGTGTGTGGTGCTGTGTGTGGTGCTGTTTGTGGTGCTGTGTGTGGTGCTGTGTGTGGTGCTGTGTGTGGTGCTATGTGTGGTGCTGTGTGGTGCTGTGTGTGGTGCTGTGTGTGGTGCTGTGTGGTGCTGTGTGTGGTGCTGTGTGTGGTGCTGTGTGGTGCTGTGTGGTGCTGTGTGGTGCTGTGTGTGGTGCTGTGTTGTGCTGTGTGTGGTGCTGTGTGGTGCTGTGTGTGGTGCTGTGTGTGGTGCTGTGTGGTGCTGTGTGGTGCTGTGTGTGGTGCTATGTGTGGTGCTGTGTGTGGTGCTGTGTGTGGTTCTGTGTGTGGTGCTGTGTGTGGTGCTTTGTGTGGTGCTGTGTGTGGTGCTGTGTGTGGTGCTGTGTGTGGTGCTGTGTGTGGTGCTGTGTGTGGTGCTGTGTGGTGCTGTGTGGTGCTGTGTGTGGTGCTGTGTGTGGTGCTGTGTGTGGTGCTGTGTGTTGTGCTGTGTGTGGTGCTGTGTGGTGCTGTTTGTGGTGCTGTGTGGTGCTGTGTGTGGTGCTGTGTGTGGTGCTGTGTGGTGCTGAGTGGTGCTGTGTGTGGTGCTGTGTGGTGCTGTGTGTGGTGCTGTGTGTGGTGCTGTGTGGTGCTGTGTGTGGTGCTGTGTGTGGTGCTGTGTGTGGTGCTGTGTGTGGTGCTGTGTGGTGCTGTGTGGTGCTGTGTGGTGCTGTGTGGTGCTGTGTGGTGCTGTGTGGTGCTGTGTGGTGCTGTGTGTGGTGCTGTGTGGTGCTGTGTGTGGTGCTGTGTGTGGTGCTGTGTGGTGCTGTATGTGGTGCTGTGTGTGGTGCTGTGTGGTGCTGTGTGTGGTGCTGTGTGTGGTGCTGTGTGGTGCTGTGTGGTGCTGTGTGTGGTGCTGTGTGTGGTGCTGTGTGTGGTTGCTGTGTGGTGCTGTGTGGTGCTGTGTGTGGTGCTGTGTGTGGTGCTGTGTGGTGCTGTGTGGTGCTGTGTGTGGTGCTGTGTGTGGTGCTGTGTGTGGTGCTGTGTGGTGCTGTGTGGTGCTGTGTGTGGTGCTGTGTGGTGCTGTGTGTGGTGCTGTGTGTGGTGCTGTGTGTGGTGCTGTGTGGTGCTGTGTGGTGCTGTGTGGTGCTGTGTGTGGTGCTGTGTGTGGTGCTGTGTGTGGTGCTGTGTGGTGCTGTGTGGTGCTGTGTGGTGCTGTGTGGTGCTGTGTGTGGTGCTGTGTGTGGTGCTGTGTGTGGTGCTGTGTGGTGCTGTGTGGTGCTGTGTGGTGCTGTGTGGTGCTGTGTGGTGCTGTGTGGTGCTGTGTGGTGCTGTGTGGTGCTGTGTGGTGCTGTGTGGTGCTGTGTGGTGCTGTGTGGTGCTGTGTGGTGCTGTGTGGTGCTGTGTGGTGCTGTGTGGTGCTGTGTGGTGCTGTGTGGTGCTGTGTGGTGCTGTGTGGTGCTGTGTGGTGCTGTGTGGTGCTGTGTGGTTTTGTGTGGTGCTGTGTGGTGCTGTGTGGTGCTGTGTGGTGCTGTGTGGTGCTGTGTGGTGCTGTGTGGTGCTGTGTGTGGTGCTGTGTGGTGCTGTGTGTGGTGCTGTGTGGTGCTGTGTGTGGTGCTGTGTGTTGCTGTGTGTGGTGCTGTGTGGTGCTGTGTGTGGTGCTGTGTGGTGCTGTGTGTGGTGCTGTGTGGTGCTGTGTGGTGCTGTGTGGTGCTGTGTGGTGCTGTGTGGTGCTGTGTGGTGCTGTGTGGTGCTGTGTGGTGCTGTGTGGTGCTGTGTGGTGCTGTGTGTGGTGCTGTGTGGTGCTGTGTGTGGTGCTGTGTGGTGCTGTGTGTGGTGCTGTGTGGTGCTGTGTGTGGTGCTGTGTGGTGCTGTGTGGTGCTGTGTGGTGCTGTGTGGTGCTGTGTGGTGCTGTGTGGTGCTGTGTGTGGTGCTGTGTGGTGCTGTGTGTGGTGCTGTGTGGTGCTGTGTGGTGCTATGTGGTGCTGTGTGGTGCTGTGTGGTGCTGTGTGGTGCTGTGTGGTGCTGTGTGGTGCTGTGTGGTGCTGTGTGTGGTGCTGTGTGGTGCTGTGTGTGGTGCCGTGTGGTGCTGTGTGGTGCTGTGTGGTGCTGTGTGGTGCTGTGTGTGGTGCTGTGTGTGGTGCTGTGTGTGGTGCTGTGTGGTGCTGTGTGGTGCTGTGTGGTGCTGTGTGGTGCTGTGTGTGGTGCTGTGTGGTGCTGTGTGTGGTGCTGTGTGTGGTGCTGTGTGGTGCTGTGTGTGGTGCTGTGTGGTGCTGTGTGGTGCTATGTGGTGCTGTGTGGTGCTGTGTGTGGTGCTGTGTGGTGCTGTTTGGTGCTGTGTGTGGTGCTGTGTGGTGCTGTGTGGTGCTGTGTGGTGCTGTGTGGTGCTGTGTGTGGTGCTGTGTGGTGCTGTGTGGTGCTGTGTGGTGCTGTGTGTGGTGCTGTGTGGTGCTGTGTGGTGCTGTGTGGTGCTGTGTGGTGCTGTGTGGTGCTGTGTGGTGCTGTGTGGTGCTGTGTGGTGCTGTGTGGTGCTGTGTGGTGCTGTGTGGTGCTGTGTGTGGTGCTGTGTGTGGTGCTGTGTGTGGCGCTGTGTGGTGCTGTGTGGTGCTGTGTGGTGCTGTGTGTGGTGCTGTGTGTGGTGCTGTGTGTGGTGCTGTGTGGTGCTGTGTGTGGTGCTGTGACATGTGGTGCTGTCTGGTGCTGTGTGGTGCTGTGTGGTGCTGTGTGGTGCTGTGTGTGGTGCTGTGTGGTGCTGTGTGTGGTGCTGTGTGGTGCTGTGTGTGGTGCTGTGTGGTGCTGTGTGGTGCTATGTGGTGCTGTGTGGTGCTGTGTGTGGTGCTGTGTGGTGCTGTGTGGTGCTGTGTGTGGTGCTGTGTGGTGCTGTGTGGTGCTGTGTGGTGCTGTGTGGTGCTGTGTGTGTGGTGCTGTGTGGTGCTGTGTGGTGCTGTGTGGTGCTGTGTGTGGTGCTGTGTGGTGCTGTGTGGTGCTGTGTGGTGCTGTGTGGTGCTGTGTGGTGCTGTGTGGTGCTGTGTGGTGCTGTGTGGTGCTGTGTGTGGTGCTGTGTGTGGTGCTGTGTGTGGCGCTGTGTGGTGCTGTGTGGTGCTGTGTGGTGCTGTGTGGTGCTGTGTGTGGTGCTGTGTGTGGTGCTGTGTGGTGCTGTGTGTGGTGCTGTGTGTGGTGCTGTGTGGTGCTGTGTGGTGCTGTGTGGTGCTGTGTGGTGCTGTGTGGTGCTGTGTGGTGCTGTGTGTGGTGCTGTGTGTGGTGCTGTGTGGTGCTGTGTGGTGCTGTGTGGTGCTGTGTGTGGTGCTGTGTGTGGTGCTGTGTGTGGTGCTGTGTGGTGCTGTGTGTGGTGCTGTGTGTGGTGCTGTGTGGTGCTGTGTGGTGCTGTGTGTGGTGCTATGTGTGGTGCTGTGTGTGGTGCTGTGTGTGGTGCTGTGTGTGGTGCTGTGTGTGGTGCTTTGTGTTGTGCTGTGTGTGGTGCTGTGTGTGGTGCTGTGTGTGGTGCTGTGTGTGGTGCTGTGTGTGGTGCTGTGTGGTGCTGTGTGGTGCCGTGTGCGGTGCTGTGTGTGGTGCTGTGTGTGGTGCTGTGTGTTGTGCTGTGTGTGGTGCTGTGTGGTGCTGTGTGTGGTGCTGTGTGGTGCTGTGTGTGGTGCTGTGTGTGGTGCTGTGTGGTGCTGTGTGGTGCTGTGTGTGGTGCTGTGTGGTGCTGTGTGTGGTGCTGTGTGTGGTGCTGTGTGTGGTGCTGTGTGTGGTGCTGTGTGGTGCTGTGTGTGGTGCTGTGTGTGGTGCTGTGTGTGGTGCTGTGTGTGGTGCTGTGTGGTGCTGTGTGGTGCTGTGTGGTGCTGTGTGGTGCTGTGTGGTGCTGTGTGGTGCTGTGTGGTGCTGTGTGTGGTGCTGTGTGGTGCTGTGTGTGGTGCTGTGTGTGGTGCTGTGTGGTGCTGTGTGTGGTGCTGTGTGTGGTGCTGTGTGGTGCTGTGTGGTGCTGTGTGTGGTGCTGTGTGTGGTGCTGTGTGTGGTGCTGTGTGGTGCTGTGTGGTGCTGTGTGTGGTGCTGTGTGTGGTGCTGTGTGGTGCTGTGTGGTGCTGTGTGTGGTGCTGTGTGTGGTGCTGTGTGTGGTGCTGTGTGGTGCTGTGTGGTGCGGTGTGTGGTGCTGTGTGGTGCTGTGTGTGGTGCTGTGTGTGGTGCTGCGTGTGGTGCTGTGTGTTGTGCTGTGTGTGGTGCTGTGTGGTGCTGTGTGTGGTGCTGTGTGTGGTGCTGTGTGTGGTGCTGTGTGTGGAAATTTCACTGTTCCCTTTACCAACTTTTACTGTTTTTACTGGCGGGAGACGTGGCTGGTAAAGTTTGTTTCAGAGTAACCCAGGCTTTACAGGATTTTGTTTGCGAGCCTGCACGTCTCTAACGTAACTCTAAACTAAATGAGTGCCATGTATCACTCTGTCCCGAGTGGGACGTGCTGTGGGCTGTGCGGGGAGGAGTTGGGGGGATCGGCCCTCAAGTGTACGGACTGCGGAGTCTTTGTCCACTTGAGGTGTTCCGGTCTGCCAGTGTACCACCTGGTATGGTTGGAGACCTCCCGCAGCAAATTCAAGTGTGAGACGTGTGTCGTGAAAAAGTGCGGCGAGGAGTTTGCCGTCATGGCTTCCCGAATTGAGAGGCAGCTGAAAGCGGGGAATGCCGGATCTGGGACTCTCGCCCCACCCGTCGTCGTCGAGTGTCCTCCTGCTCCTCTGACACCGGGCCATGGATCTGGATCTGTGTCGGATGATTCGTTGATGGTGCCGGAAGGGGAGGTTTCGGCGGCGGTTTCTGTGCCTGAACCAGCTAAGGCGTTGTCGGCCACTGGGCTCTCTAAAGCTGGACCTAAAGTGTGTAGGCACTTCCTGAGGAGGGAGTGTAAGTATGGCAGAAGGGGGGAAGGTTGTGAGTTCTCCCACCCCAAGGTGTGTTATAAATTCGCGAAGTTTGGGGGAAAACTGAAGGAGGGATGCAGCAAAGGCCGGAAATGTGAGTACTTCCATCCACCCTTGTGTTGGAAAGCGGTGGAAGGTCTGAGTTGCCCCAGGAAACAGTGCAAGTTTCTCCATCCGGCGGGAATAAGAGTCAGAGAAGCTGCCAACGCAGTGGGTAGTGAGGTGACTCCAAATGCTGTTGGCGCGCCTCCACCGGCGAGAATCTCTTTTAGAGAGGCTGTGAGCGGCCGCGGAGTTGAGGCTTTTGGAGTTCCTCCGCCTGCAGCGACTGTGCCGAGCCTTGGGTCGGACAGGACTAATCTTCTAAATTTGGAGAATGCGACTCCTTTTTTAGAGTTGCGGAGACAGGTGCAGGCAATCCAGGAGCTCTTGGAGAGAGTACTGAGTGGGCGAGACGAGCATCGTCCTTTGGTAACAGAGGCCCGAACCTGCACCTGCAAGCGAGTCTGGTAAGCAAGGAAACTCATTGCACTATAATGATGTGCAATGTGGATGGCTTGAGCACCCGTCAGAAGAAGTTCAAGGTCGGAATGCTCAGGGACAGAGCTCTTCTCGCGGGTGCTGTGTTGATTGCTTTGGTGGAAACCCATCTGAACGTGGACGTGCTTGACGCTGAGGTCTACATGGAGGGTTTCCAGCTATTTAGATCGGACCGACTTCCAGGCCGAAAGAAGGGCGGAGTTGCGGTGTTCGTAAGGGAGGATATAGCCGCTGAAGCTGTTGTCCTCACTGGCGGTTCTGATGGAGTGGTGGAGCACCTTGCGTTGTGGTTCGACAGTAGGAGGCTGGTCCTGGCGGTGATTTACAGACCTCCTACATGTGAATCGACCAACTTCGATACTGCGCTTGGCCATATTGTTGGGAGGTTGGAGGAGCTGGGTACTCCCACCCCAACCATGGTGGTGTTGGGAGACTTCAACTTCCCTCGGATGTGCTGGTCCACTGGTAGGATGGAAGGAGGTGCCAATGATACCAGAACACAGGCGGCTGCTCTTTGGAGCTTTATGGAGGAGTTTGCCCTGGAGCAGTATGTCACTGTGCCTACGCGGTTGGACAGTGTACTGGACCTATTCCTGACAAATGACGGGGACCTGGTGAGAGGACTAGCTGTCGAAGACACTATCCTGTCGGATCACCGGTTAATCCTGGCCACCGTTGACCTAGGCTCAAAGTCTCGTAGTGAGGAGCGCCAAAGTGGGCGGTGTGCGCTTGACTCACTGAACTTCATGAGCGATCGTGTGGACTGGACTGGGTTGAGGAGACACCTGTTGGAGATACACTGGGAGGACCGGATAGATGCGGATGTGGCAGAGGAAGTGTATCAGCAGTTCTGTGGGGTGCTGGCTGATGTCTGCCCAAAGTACGTGCCGAGGAGAAGGAAGCATAAAGGTAGATCTGTTCCTAGTGATCGCCGTACTTTGATGCGCAAGAGGAGACGGCTCCTAAAGCGACTATCAGAACCAGCCACTCCAGAGACAAAGCAGAGAATTGTTGCAATGGTGCGTGACCTTGAGGTATTGCTCCAGCGTTCGCATGAGGAGGAAGCTTTGAGGGAGGAGGATTTGGCCGTTAAGGCAATCCAAAGAAACCCTAAGTACTTCTATGCATTCGCCAAAAGGAGAACCCTGACAAGGTCTACGGTTGGACCGTTTCGCATCGGTGATAGTATTGTCAGTGCTCCAGACGAAAAGTGTGAGGTCTTGAGAAAGCAATATGAGTCCGTGTTTAGCGTACCGAGACTCCAGAGCCTGAGGTCACACTTGGATGAGCTGCTGCGAGGGATCAGTGAACCGGGACTGTTGGAGGACATCTGCTTTACGGAGGACGATCTGGTGGTCTCTATAAAAGAACTGTCCCCGACGTCGGCGCCGGGACCGGATGGAATCCCTGCCGTACTGCTGCGAAATTGCTGCGAGGAACTAAAGATGCCACTCTTTCGGCTGTGGAGGTCGTCGATGAGCGAAGGCAGCGTCCCGCAAGCACTGAAGCGTGGTTTAGTGACGCCGATATTCAAGGGCGGAGAAAAGCACGCCCCAATGAATTATCGACCAGTAGTACTGACGTCACATGTTTTCAAGGTCTTTGAGAGGGTGATAGCCAGGAGATTGGTGCGTCTTTTGCAGAGTGCGGACCTCTTCAACGAACATCAACATGGCTTCAGAAGAGGAAGGTCATGCCTCTCGCAGCTCCTAGAGCATCACCGCTTAATAACCGAAGAACTGGGCAGTGGACGGGCAGTCGATGTCGTGTACTTGGACTTCGCCAAAGCCTTTGATAAGGTGGACCACGGTGTCCTTCTGCGAAAGCTGCGGGCTTGCCACATTGGAGGAACGTTGCTGAGATGGTTGGCCAGTTTCTTGACGGATCGGAGGCAGATGGTGGTCGTGGATGGGTGCCTCTCGTCTGAGTCGGTGGTTGCAAGCGGGGTCCCGCAGGGCTCGGTGCTGGGCCCGCTACTGTTTTTGATCCACATCGCAGACATTGATCTAAACCTGCAACATGCGCGGGCGTCCTCTTTTGCTGATGACACCAGGATAATTAAGGAGGTGGCCAGCTCAGAGGATTGCGTCGACTTGCAGGAGGATTTGGAGAGGATCTATGTCTGGGCGGAGGAAAATAACATGAAATTCAATGAGGCTAAATTTGAGCTCATTAGGTACGGCCGGCATCCTGACGAAGCATTCTCCTACACGACAGCGGGCAACCTCACGATTGAGAGAAAGCTTTCTCTTCGAGACTTGGGGGTTGTTGTGGAGGAGGGAGGAGGCTTCGGCGAACACATCAGTGGTGTGGTGAAGAGATGCAGGCGGCAGATGGGGTGGGTGTGGAGGACCTTTAGGACCAGAGAGCCGACCCCAATGTTGACTCTGTACAGAGCACTAATTCTCCCCCTGGCAGAGTATTGCTGCCAACTTTGGAGCCCAAGTGGGCGGGGAGATATAGTGCGGCTGGAGAGTATCCAGCGGTCCTTTACTGCCAGGATTGCAGGTGCTCGTCGACTGGATTATTGGAGTCGACTTGAGCATTATCGGATGTACTCCCTCCAACGGCGTAGGGAGAGGTATATAGTAATATATACATGGAAGATGCTGACGGGGCTTGTTCCGAACTTCACGGACGGCAAAATTGGGCTTCGGACGAAACAGCACATTCGGTTCGGTACATTGTGTGTGGTCCCGACCTTGAATAACAGAGCCCCAGCAAGTGTGAGGAGCAGGCATGAGCAGTCGTTTTCAGTCATGGGCCCAAAACTTTTTAACTGTCTTCCCCGCATCCTGAGAGAGCATGTCGGGTCGCTGGAGGCATTTAAGGGGGCACTGGATGAATTTTTGAGGACGGTTCCGGACAAGCCACCGCTGCCTCACTACTATCAGCCTGCTGCAGGCAACAGTTTGCTGCAGCAGCTCGCCCACCGAAGGGCGCAACAACTGTAGCGGCGCGACAGCGCTGTGAGGCGGCGCCTTCGGCGTGACCTGGACCTGAGCGTCCGAACTTCACCAAAGGACCAAAGGTGCTGTGTGGTGCTGTGTGGTGCTGTGTGGTGCTGTGTGGTGCTGTGTGGTGCTGTGTGGTGCTGTGTGGTGCTGTGTGGTGCTGTGTGGTGCTGTGTGGTGCTGTGTGGTGCTGTGTGGTGCTGTGTGGTGCTGTGTGGTGCTGTGTGGTGCTGTGTGGTGCTGTGTGGTGCTGTGTGGTGCTGTGTGGTGCTGTGTGGTGCTGTGTGGTGCTGTGTGGTGCTGTGTGGTGCTGTGTGGTGCTGTGTGGTGCTGTGTGGTGCTGTGTGGTGCTGTGTGGTGCTGTGTGGTGCTGTGTGGTGCTGTGTGTGGTGCTGTGTGGTGCTGTGTGTGGTGCTGTGTGGTGCTGTGTGTGGTGCTGTGTGGTGCTGTGTGTGGTGCTGTGTGGTGCTGTGTTTGGTGCTGTGTGGTGCTGTGTGGTGCTGTGTGGTGCTGTGTGGTGCTGTGTGGTGCTGTGTGGTGCTGTGTGGTGCTGTGTGGTGCTGTGTGGTACTGTGTGGTGCTGTGTGGTGCTGTGTGGTGCTGTGTGGTGCTGTGTGTGGTGCTGTGTGGTGCTTTGTGTGGTGCTGTGTGGTGCTGTGTGTGGTGCTGTGTGGTGCTGTGTGTGGTGCTGTGTGGTGCTGTGTGGTGCTGTGTGGTGCTGTGTGGTGCTGTGTGGTGCTGTGTGGTGCTGTGTGTGGTGCTGTGTGGTGCTGTGTGTGGTGCTGTGTGGTGCTGTGTGGTGCTATGTGGTGCTGTGTGGTGCTGTGTGGTGCTGTGTGGTGCTGTGTGGTGCTGTGTGGTGCTGTGTGGTGCTGTGTGTGGTGCTGTGTGGTGCTGTGTGTGGTGCTGTGTGGTGCTGTGTGGTGCTGTGTGGTGCTGTGTGGTGCTGTGTGTGGTGCTGTGTGTGGTGCTGTGTGTGGTGCTGTGTGGTGCTGTGTGGTGCGGTGTGGTGCAGTGTGGTGCTGTGTGTGGTGCTGTGTGGTGCTGTGTGTGGTGCTGTGTGGTGCTGTGTGTGGTGCTGTGTGGTGCTGTGTGGTGCTATGTGGTGCTGTGTTGTGCTGTGTGTGGTGCTGTGTGGTGCTGTGTGGTGCTGTGTGTGGTGCTGTGTGGTGCTGTGTGGTGCTGTGTGGTGCTGTGTGTGGTGCTGTGTGGTGCTGTGTGGTGCTGTGTGGTGCTGTGTGTGTGTGGTGCTGTGTGGTGCTGTGTGGTGCTGTGTGGTGCTGTGTGGTGCTGTGTGGTGCTGTGTGGTGCTGTGTGGTGCTGTGTGGTGCTGTGTGGTGCTGTGTGGTGCTGTGTGGTGCTGTGTGGTGCTGTGTGTGGTGCTGTGTGTGGTGCTGTGTGTGGCGCTGTGTGGTGCTGTGTGGTGCTGTGTGGTGCTGTGTGTGGTGCTGTGTGTGGTGCTGTGTGTGGTGCTGTGTGGTGCTGTGTGTGGTGCTGTGACATGTGGTGCTGTGTGGTGCTGTGTGGTGCTGTGTGGTGCTGTGTGGTGCTGTGTGTGGTGCTGTGTGGTGCTGTGTGTGGTGCTGTGTGGTGCTGTGTGTGGTGCTGTGTGGTGCTGCGTGGTGCTATGTGGTGCTGTGTGGTGCTGTGTGTGTGGTGCTGTGTGGTGCTGTGTGGTGCTGTGTGTGGTGCTGTGTGGTGCTGTGTGGTGCTGTGTGGTGCTGTGTGTGTGGTGCTGTGTGGTGCTGTGTGGTGCTGTGTGGTGCTGTGTGTGGTGCTGTGTGGTGCTGTGTGGTGCTGTGTGGTGCTGTGTGGTGCTGTGTGGTGCTGTGTGGTGCTGTGTGGTGCTGTGTGGTGCTGTGTGGTGCTGTGTGGTGCTGTGTGGTGCTGTGTGGTGCTGTGTGGTGCTGTGTGGTGCTGTGTGTGGTGCTGTGTGTGGTGCTGTGTGTGGCGCTGTGTGGTGCTGTGTGGTGCTTTGTGGTGCTGTGTGGTGCTGTGTGTGGTGCTGTGTGTGGTGCTGTGTGGTGCTGTGTGTGGTGCTGTGTGTGGTGCTGTGTGGTGCTGTGTGGTGCTGTGTGGTGCTGTGTGGTGCTGGGTGGTGCTGTGTGGTGCTGTGTGTGGTGCTGTGTGTGGTGCTGTGTGGTGCTGTGTGGTGCTGTGTGGTGCTGTGTGTGGTGCTGTGTGGTGCTGTGTGTGGTGCTGTGTGGTGCTGTGTGGTGCTGTGTGGTGCTGTGTGGTGCTGTGTGTGGTGCCGTGTGTGGTGCTGTGTGTGGTGCTGTGTGGTGCTGTGTGGTGCTGTGTGGTGCTGTGTGTGGTGCTGTGTGGTGCTGTGTGGTGCTGTGTGTGGTGCTGTGTGTGGTGCTGTGTGTGGTGCTGTGTGTGGTGCTGTGTGGTGCTGTGTGGTGCTGTGTGGTGCTGTGTGTGGTGCTGTGTGGTGCTGTGTGGTGCTGTGTGTGGTGCTGTGTGTGGTGCTGTGTTGTGCTGTGTGGTGCTGTGTGGTGCTGTGTGTGGTGCTGTGTGTGGTGCTGTGTGGTGCTGTGTGGTGCTGTGTGTGGTGTTGTGTGTGGTGCTGTGTGTGATGCTGTGTGTGGTGCTGTGTGTGGTGCTGTGTGGTGCTGTGTGTGGTGCTGTGTGGTGCTGTGTGGTGCTGTGTGTGGTGCTGTGTGTGGTGCTGTGTGTGGTGCTGTGTGTGGTGCTGAGTGTGGTGCTGTGTGGTGCTGTGTGTGGTGCTGTGTGTGGTGCTGTGTGTGGTGCTGTGTGTGGTGCTGTGTGTGGTGCTGTGTGTGGTGCTGTGTGTGGTGCTGTGTGGTGCTGTGTGTGGTGCTGTGTGTGGTGCTGTGTGTGGTGCTGTGTGGTGCTGTGTGTGGTGCTGTGTGGTGCTGTGTGGTGCTGTGTGTGGTGCTGTGTGGTGCTGTGTGGTGCTGTGTGTGGTGCTGTGTGTGATGCTGTGTGGTGCTGTGTGTGGTGCTGTGTGTGGTGCTGTGTGTGGTGCTGTGTGTGGTGCTGTGTGGTGCAGTGTGGTGCTGTGTGTGGTGCTGTGTGGTGCTGTGTGGTGCAGTGTGGTGCTGTGTGTGGTGCTGTGTGGTGCAGTGTGGTGCTGTGTGTGGTGCTGTGTGTGGTGCTGCGTGGTGCTGTGTGGTGCTGTGTGGTGCTGTGTGGTGCTGTGTGGGGCAGGGTGTGGTGCTGTGTGGTGATGTGTGTGGTGCTGTGTGGTGCTGTGTGTGGTGCAGTGTGGTGCTGTGTGTGGTGCAGTGTGGTGCAGTGTGGTGCTGTGTGGTGCTGTGTGGTGCAGTGTGTGGTGCTGTGTGGTGCTGTGTGGTGCAGTGTGGTGCAGTGTGGTGCTGTGTGGTGCTGTGTGGTGCAGTGTGTAGTGCTGTGTGGTGCCGTGTGGTGCAGTGTGGTGCTGTGTGGTGCTGTGTAGTGCTGTGTGGGGCGCTGTGTGGTGCAGTGTGGGGTGCTGTGTGGTGCTGTGTGGTGCAGTGTGGTGCTGTGTGGTACTGTGTGGTGCGGTGTGTGGTGCTGTGTGGTGCTGTGTGGTGCAGTGTGGTGCTGTGTGGTGCAGTGTGGTGCTGTGTGGTACTGTGTGGTGCGGTGTGTGGTGCTGTGTGGTGCTGTGTGGTGCAGTGTGGTGCTGTGTGGTGCAGTGTGGTGCTGTGTGGTACTGTGTGGTGCGGTGTGTGGTGCTGTGTGGTGCTGTGTGGTGCAGTGTGGTGCTGTGTGGTGCTGTGTGTGGTGCTGTGTGTGGTGCTGTGTGTGGGGCAGTGTGGTGCTGTGTGGTGCTGTGTGTGGTGCTGTGTGTGGTGCTGTGTGTGGTGCTGTGTGTGGTGCTGTGTGGTGCAGTGTGGTGCTGTGTGTGGGGCAGTGTGGTGCTGTGTGGTGCTGTGTGTGGTGCAGTGTGGTGCTGTGTGTGGTGCTGTGTGTGGTGCTGTGTGGTGCAGTGTGGTGCTGTGTGGTGCTGTGTGGTGCAGTGTGGTGCTGTGTGTGGTGCTGTGTGGTGCAGTGCTTGGAAGCGCTAATGAGTTACTCATTAGGGGGAGATTGTCCTCTAGACGCTTCTTTATGATGTCCGGGTAAGTGGTAAAAAGAGGGAAAAGTGAGGGTAAAGTGAAGGTAACGTGAATGTAAAGTGAGGGTAAAGTTCGGGTAAAGTTAGGGTAAAGTGAAGGTAAAGTGAGGGTAAAGTGAGAGTAAAGTGAGGGTAAAGTGAGGGCAAAGTGAGGGTAAAGTGAAGGTAAAGTGAGGGTAAAGTTAGGATAAAGTGAGGGTATAGTGCGGGTAAAGTTCGGGTAAAGTTAGGGTAAAGTGAAGGTAAAGTGAGTGTAAAGTGAGGGTAAAGTGAAGGTAAAGTGAGGGTAAAGTGAGGGTAAAGTGAAGGTAAAGTAAGGGTAAAGTGAGGGTAAAGTGTGGGTAAAGTGATTGTATAGTGAGGGTAAAGTGATGGTGAAGTGAAGGTAGTGTGAGGGTAAAGTAAAGGTAAAGTGAGGTTAAATTGAGGGTTAAGCAGGGGTAAAGTTAGGGTAAGGTAAAATTCAAGAAGCGAGTCGATTCTTCCCAATTTTTTGAAAAAAAATAATACGGTTCGAAATATACCTTCAGAGATATGAATCCTTTCAATGTTGCAATTTAGGTATACCAATATCTTTAGGGAACGAAAGCCATCATTAACAATATATTTCGAATGTGCAAAGCAAAATGTTTTTTGCTAAGCATATTCACGGAGAAAGAAATAGAGAAGAAGTACTTTAAAAACATTTACTCTGAACGTTTCGAGCCTATATAGGCTCATTCTCAACAAAAAGTCTGCAAATAAAATAGTAAACAAGTCAGTACACCCAAATTTACAGAAGCGCAGAATATAAACACAAAACAACACCAACAAACAATGTAATAATAATAATTCATCGGTTGACTATTTTCAGAGGGTATGCACTCTGCATTTCGTTAAAGAGAAGGTTTGAGTTTATGAATGAATAAGGACTCTTAAATACGTAGGTCTAAGTTGGCTGTACAAGTTTCTAATGTTTTAAATTTGCTAATGTCAATAACCTGTTCACAGGAACCATTACTACAATGCTGTCTGATACTAGCATGAGAAGGAGAAGTAAGCAAGCGACCTGCACCATGACTTCGGCAGGTATGTTCAGCAACCCTGACGTGAAGTGCTCGGTGGGTGGAACCCACATACTCCGATGCGAAATGCGTTGTCATTTTTTATGCTCATATTCTGTGCTTCTGTAGTTTTGGGTGTATTGACTTGTCCATTATTTCATTTGCAGACATTTTGTTGAGAATGAGTTACGGCTCGAAACTTTCAAAGTAAATGTTTTTAAAGTACTTCTCCATTTCTCTCATAAACAGCGTTATTGAGGAACAGGGTTGTCATCAATGTTTTAATCAAACATATATCCATACATGTATGTGTAAAATAATAATTTTAGTTATTTATGATTGATAGTTATTAATTATTTAACTAACTTCAACCTCACGACTTAATGTCATTTTCTTTTTAATTCATTTTATTTAATAATATTCCCTATTTACTTTTAGGCGTTTTTATGCATTCTTTTCAATGAACTTCTGCAATCCCAATCTTGATTTCGATCACTCCGAAAATTGTGAAAATTCTTTCAACACTCATGGCACTCCTTCCAACAATCATAAGAATTACCCCAAAAATTATGACAATCCCCTTAACAGTCAGAAAAATCTCAAAGCAACCATGACAATCCCTACAACAATAATGAAAATATAACAACAACAATCATGACGATCGTTTCAATAATAGTAGCAATCTTTTCAATAATCGTAACAATCTTTTCAACAATCATAGTAATCATCAAGAACCATGACAACCTCACGACAATCACAGCAAATGCTAGGCCTACTAAAGCCGTTCAAAGTAGGCCTTTCAGTTTCATTCGATTTTTCTTCGGAAATTTTTTCTTAATCTTATATCGAATATCTCATCTTATGTAGGAAATTAATCTTATATCGAATATCTCATCTTAAATAGGAAATTAATCTTATATCGAGTATCTCATCTTATATAGGAAATTAATCTTATATCGAATATCTCATCTTATATAGGAAATTAATCTTATATCGAGTCTCTCATCTTATATAGGAAATTAATCTTATATCGAATATCTTATCTTATATAGGAAATTAGTCTTATATCGAGTATCTCATCTTATATAGGAAATTATTCTTATATCGAATATCTCATCTTATATAGGAAATTAATCTTATATCGAATATCTCATCTTATATAGGAAATTAATCTTATATCGAGTATCTCATCTTATATAGGAAATTAATCTTATATCGAGTATCTCATCTTATATAGGAAATTAATCTTATATCGAATATCTCATCTTATATAGGAAATTAATCTTATATCGAATATCTCATCTTATGTAGGAAATTAATCTTATATCGAATATCTCATCTTATATAGGAAATTATTCTTATATCGAGTATCTCATCTTATATAGGAAATTATTCTTATATCGAATATCTCATCTTATATAGGAAATTAATCTTATATCGAGTATCTCATCTTATATAGGAAATTAATCTTATATCGAATATCTTATCTTATATAGGAAATTAGTCTTATATCGAGTATCTCATCTTATATAGGAAATTAATCTTATATCGAATATCTCATCTTATATAGGAAATTAATCTTATATCGAATATCTCATCTTATATAGGAAATTAAACTTATTTCGAGTATCTCATCTTATATAGGAAATTAATCTTGTATCGAATATCTCATCTTATATAGGAAATTAGTCTTATATCGAATATCTCATCTTATATAGGAAATTAATCTTATATCGAATATCTCATCTTATATAGGAAATTAATCTCATATCGAGTATCTAATCTTATATAGGAAATTAATCTTATATCGAGTATCTCATCTTATATAGGAAATTAATCTTATATCGAATATCTCATCTTATATAGGAAATTAATCTTATATCGAATATCTCATCTTAAATAGGAAATTAATATTATATCGAGTATCTCATCTTATATAGGAAATTAATCTTATATCGAATATCTCATCTTATATAGGAAATTAGTCTTATATCGAATATCTCATCTTATATAGGAAATTAATCTTATATCGAATATCTCATCTTATATAGGAAATTATTCTTATATCGAATATCTCATCTTATATGGGAAATTAATCTCATATCGAGTATCTCATCTTATATAGGAAATTAATCTTATATCGAATATCTCATCTTATATAGGAAATTAATCTTATATCGAGTATCTCATCTTATATAGAAAATTAATCTCATATCGAGTATCTCATCTTACATAGGAAATTAATCTTATATCGAATATCTCATCTTATATAGGAAATTGATCTTATATCGAATATCTCATCTTATATAGGAAATTAATCTTATATCGAATATCTCATCTTATATAGGAAATTAATCTCATATCGAGTATCTCATCTTATATAGGAAATTAATCTTATATCGAATATCTGATCTTATATAGGAAATTATTCTTATATCGAGTATCTCATATTATATACGAAATTAATCTCATATCGAGTATCTCATCTTATATAGGAAATTAATCTTATATCGAATATCTCATCTTATATAGGAAATTAATCTTATATCGAATATCTCATCTTATATAGGAAATTAATCTCATATCGAGTATCTCATCTTATATAGGAAATTAATCTTATATCGAATATCTCATCTTATATAGGAAATTATTCTTATATCGAGTATATCATCTTATATAGGAAATTAATCTCATATCGAGTATCTCATCTTATATAGGAAATTAATCTTATATAGAATATCTCATCTTATATAGGAAATTAATCTCATATCGAATATCTCATCTTATATAGGAAATTAATCTCATATCGAGTATCTCATCTTATATAGGAAATTAATCTTATATCGAGTATCTCATCTTATATAGGAAATTAGTCTTATATCGAATATCTTATCTTATATAGGAAATTAATCTTATATCGAATATCTCATCTTATATAGGAAATTAGTCTTATGTCGAATATCTCATCTTATATAGGAAATTATTCTTATATCGAATATCTCATCTTATATAGGAAATTAGTCTTATATCGAATATCTTATCTTATATAGGAAATTAATCTTATATCGAATATCTCATCTTATATAGGAAATTAATCTCATATCGAATATCTCATCTTATATAGGAAATTATTCTCATATCGAGTATCTCATCTTATATAGGAAATTAATCTTATATCGAATATCTCTTCTTATATAGGAAATTAATCTTATATCGAGTATCTCATCTTATATAGGAAATTAATCTCATATCGAGTATCTCATCTTAATAGGAAATTAATCTTATATCGAGTATCTCATCTTATAAAGGAAATTAATCTTATATCGAATATCTCATCTTATATAGGAAATTATTCTTATATCGAATATCTCATCTTATATAGGAAATTAATCTCATATCTAATATCTCATCTTATAAAGGAAATTAATCTTATATCGAATATCTCATCTTATATAGGAAATTAATCTTATATCGAATATCTCATCTTATATAGGAAATTAATCTTATATCGAATATCTCATCTTATATAGGAAATTATTCTTATATCGAATATCTCATCTTATATAGGAAATTAATCTTATATCGAATATCTCATCTTATATAGGAAATTCATCTCATATCGAGTATCTCATCTTATAAAGGAAATTAATCTCATATCGAATATCTCATCTTATATAGGAAATTAATCTCATATCGAATATCTCATCTTATATAGGAAATTAATCTTATATCGAATATCTCATCTTATATGGGAAATTAATCTTATATCGAATATCTCATCTTATATAGGAAATTAATCTTATATCGAATATCTCATCTTATATAGGAAATTAATCTTAAATCGAATATCTCATCTTATATAGGAAATTAATCTTATATCGAATATCTCATCTTATATGGGAAATTAATCTTATATCGAATATCTCATCTTATATAGGAAATTAGTCTTATATCGAATATCTCATCTTATATAGGAAATTAATCTTATATCGAATATCTCATCTTATATAGGAAATTAATCTTATATCGAATATCTCATCTTATATAGGAAATTAATCTCATATCGAGTATCTCATCTTATAAAGGAAATTAATCTCTTATCGAATATCTCATCTTATATAGGAAATTAACCTCATATCGAATATCTCATCTTATATAGGAAATTAACCTTATATCGAATATCTCATCTTATATAGGAAATTAATCTTATATCGAATATCTCATCTTATATAGGAAATTAGTCTTATATCGAATATCTCATCTTATATAGGAAATTAATCTTATATCGAATATCTCATCTTATATAGGAAATTAATCTTATATCGAATATCTCATCTTATATAGGAAATTATTCTTATATCGAATATCTCATCTTATATAGGAAATTAATCTTATATCGAATATCTCATCTTATATGGGAAATTATTCTTATATCGAATATCTCATCTTATATAGGAAATTAGTCTTATATCGAATATCTCATCTTATATAGGAAATTAATCTTATATCGAATATCTCATCTTATATAGGAAATTTATCTTATATCGAATATCTCATCTTATATAGGAAATTAATCTCATATCGAGTATCTCATCTTATAAAGGAAATTAATCTCATATCGAATATCTCATCTTATATAGGAAATTAATCTCATATCGAATATCTCATCTTATATAGGAAATTAATTTTATATCGAATATCTCATCTTATATAGGAAATTAATCTTATATCGTTTATCTCATCTTATATAGGAAATTAGTCTTATATCGAATATCTCATCTTATATAGGAAATTAATCTTATATCGAATATCACATCTTATATAGGAAATTAATCTTATATCGAATATCTCATCTTATATAGGAAATTAATCTTATATCGAATATCTCATCTTATATAGGAAATTAGTCTTATATCGAATATCTCATCTTATATAGGAAATTAATCTTATATCGAATATCTCATCTTATATAGGAAATTAATCTTATATCGAATATCTCATCTTATATAGGAAATTAATCTCATATCGAGTATCTCATCTTATATAGGAAATTAATCTCATATCGAGTATCTCATCTTATAAAGGAAATTAATCTTATATCGAATATCTCATCTTATATAGGAAATTAATCTTATATCGAATATCTTATCTTATATAGGAAATTAATCTTATATCGAATATCTCATCTTATATAGGAAATTAATCTCATATCGAATATCTCATCTTATATAGGAAATTAATCTCATATCGAATATCTCATCTTATATAGGAAATTAATCTCATATCGAATATCTCATCTTATATAGGAAATTAATCTCATATCGAGTATCTCATCTTATAAAGGAAATTAATCTCATATCGAGTATCTCATCTTATATAGGAAATTAATCTTATATCGAATATCTTATCTTATATAGGAAATTTATCTTATATCGAATATCTCATCTTATATAGGAAATTAATCTCATATCGAATATCTCATCTTATTTAGGAAATTAATCTCATATCGAATATCTCATCTTATATAGGAAATTAATCTCATATCGAATATCTCATCTTATATAGGAAATTAATCTCATATCGAATATCTCATCTTATGTAGGAAATTATTCTCATATCGAATATCTCATCTTATATAGGAAATTAATCTCATATCGAATATCTCATCTTATATAGGAAATTCATCTCATATCGAGTATCTCATCTTATATAGGAAATTAATCTTATATCGAATATCTCATCTTATATAGGAAATTAATCTTATATCGAATATCTCATCTTATATAGGAAATTAATCTTATATCGAATATCTCATCTTATATAGGAAATTAATCTCATACCGAGTATCTCATCTTATAAAGGAAATTAATCTCATATCGAATATCTCATCTTATATAGGAAATTAATCTCATATCGAATATCTCATCTTATATAGGAAATTAATCTCATATCGAGTATCTTATCTTATATAGGAAATTAATCTCATATCGAGTATCTCATCTTATATAGGAAATTAATCTTATATCGAGTATCTTATCTTATATAGGAAATTAATCTTATATCGAATATCTCATCTTATATAGGAAATTAATCTCACATCGAATATCTCATCTTATATAGGAAATTAATCTCATATCGAATATCTCATCTTATATAGGAAATTAATCTCATATCGAATATCTCATCTTATATAGGAAATTAATCTCATATCGAATATCTCATCTTATATAGGAAATTAATCTCATATCGAATATCTCATCTTATATAGGAAATTAATCTCATATCGAGTATCTCATCTTATATAGGAAATTAATCTTATATCGAGTATCTCATCTTATATAGGAAATTAATCTTATATCGAGTATCTCATCTTATATAGGAAATTAGTCTTATATCGAATATCTTATCTTATATAGGAAATTAATCTTATATCGAATATCTCATCTTATAAAGGAAATTAATCTTATATCGAATATCTCATCTTATATAGGAAATTAATCTTATATCGAATATCTCATCTTATATAGGAAATTAATCTTATATCGAATATCTCATCTTATATAGGAAATTAATCTTATGTCGAGTATCTCATCTTATATAGGAAATTATTCTTATATCGAGTATCTCATCTTATATAGGAAATTAATCTTATATCGAATATCCTATCTTATATAGGAAATTAGTCTTATATCGAGTATCTCATCTTATAGAGGAAATTAATCTTATATCGAATATCTTATCTTATATAGGAAATTAGACTTATATCGAATATCTCATCTTATGAAGGAAATTAATCTTAAATCGAATATCTCATCTTATATAGGAAATTAATCTTATATCGAGTATCTCATCTTATGTAGGAAATTAATCTTATATCGAGTATCTCATCTTATATAGGAAATTAATCTTATATCGAATATCTCATCTTATATAGGAAATTAATCTTATATCGAGTATCTCATCTTATATAGGAAATTAATCTTATATCGAATATCTCATCTTATATAGGAAATTAGTCTTATATCGAGTATCTCATCTTATATAGGAAATTAATCCTATATCGAATATCTTATCTTATATAGGAAATTAGTCTTATATCGAATATCTCATCTTATGTAGGAAATTAATCTTATATCGAATATCTCATCTTATATAGGAAATTAATCTTATATCGAGTATCTCATCTTATATAGGAAATTATTCTTATATCGAATATCTCATCTTATATAGGAAATTAATCTTATATCGAGTATCTCATCTTATATAGGAAATTAATTTTATTTCGAATATCTTATCTTATATAGGAAATTAGTCTTATATCGAGTATCTCAATTTATATAGGAAATTAATCTTATATCGAATATCTCATCTTATATAGGAAATTAATCTTATATCGAATATCTCATCTTATATAGGAAATTAATCTTATATCGAGTATCTCATCTTATATAGGAAATTAATCTTATATCGAATATCTCATCTTATATAGGAAATTAGTCTTATATCGAATATCTCATCTTATATAGGAAATTAATCTTATATCGAATATCTCATCTTATATAGGAAATTAATCTCATATCGAGTATCTCATCTTATATAGGAAATTATTCTTATATCGAGTATCTCATCTTATATAGGAAATTAATCTTATATCGAATATCTCATCTTATATAGGAAATTAATCTTATATCGAATATCTCATTTTATATAGGAAATTAATCTTATATCGAGTATCTCATCTTATATAGGAAATTAATCTTATATCGAATATCTCATCTTATATAGGAAATTAATCTTATATCGAATATCTCATCTTATATAGGAAATTAATCTTATATCGAGTATCTCATCTTATATAGGAAATTAATCTTATATCGAATATCTCATCTTATATAGGAAATTAATCTCATATCAAGTATCTCATCTTATATAGGAAATTAATCTTATATCGAATATCTCATCTTATATAGGAAATTAATCTTATATCGAAGATCTCATCTTATATAGGAAATTAATCTTATATCGAATATCTCATCTTATATAGGAAATTAGTCTTATATCGAGTATCTCATCCTATATAGGAAATTAGTCTTATATCGAATATCTCATCTTATATAGGAAATTAATCTTATATCGAATATCTCATCTTATATAGGAAATTAATCTTAAATCGAATATCTCATCTTATATAGGAAATTAATCTTATATCGAATATCTCATCTTATATGGGAAATTAATCTTATATCGAATATCTCATCTTATATAGGAAATTAGTCTTATATCGAATATCTCATCTTATATAGGAAATTAATCTTATATCGAATATCTCATCTTATATAGGAAATTAATCTTATATCGAATATCTCATCTTATATAGGAAATTAATCTCATATCGAGTATCTCATCTTATAAAGGAAATTAATCTCTTATCGAATATCTCATCTTATATAGGAAATTAACCTCATATCGAATATCTCATCTTATATAGGAAATTAACCTTATATCGAATATCTCATCTTATATAGGAAATTAATCTTATATCGAATATCTCATCTTATATAGGAAATTAGTCTTATATCGAATATCTCATCTTATATAGGAAATTAATCTTATATCGAATATCTCATCTTATATAGGAAATTAATCTTATATCGAATATCTCATCTTATATAGGAAATTATTCTTATATCGAATATCTCATCTTATATAGGAAATTAATCTTATATCGAATATCTCATCTTATATGGGAAATTATTCTTATATCGAATATCTCATCTTATATAGGAAATTAGTCTTATATCGAATATCTCATCTTATATAGGAAATTAATCTTATATCGAATATCTCATCTTATATAGGAAATTTATCTTATATCGAATATCTCATCTTATATAGGAAATTAATCTCATATCGAGTATCTCATCTTATAAAGGAAATTAATCTCATATCGAATATCTCATCTTATATAGGAAATTAATCTCATATCGAATATCTCATCTTATATAGGAAATTAATTTTATATCGAATATCTCATCTTATATAGGAAATTAATCTTATATCGTTTATCTCATCTTATATAGGAAATTAGTCTTATATCGAATATCTCATCTTATATAGGAAATTAATCTTATATCGAATATCACATCTTATATAGGAAATTAATCTTATATCGAATATCTCATCTTATATAGGAAATTAATCTTATATCGAATATCTCATCTTATATAGGAAATTAGTCTTATATCGAATATCTCATCTTATATAGGAAATTAATCTTATATCGAATATCTCATCTTATATAGGAAATTAATCTTATATCGAATATCTCATCTTATATAGGAAATTAATCTCATATCGAGTATCTCATCTTATATAGGAAATTAATCTCATATCGAGTATCTCATCTTATAAAGGAAATTAATCTTATATCGAATATCTCATCTTATATAGGAAATTAATCTTATATCGAATATCTTATCTTATATAGGAAATTAATCTTATATCGAATATCTCATCTTATATAGGAAATTAATCTCATATCGAATATCTCATCTTATATAGGAAATTAATCTCATATCGAATATCTCATCTTATATAGGAAATTAATCTCATATCGAATATCTCATCTTATATAGGAAATTAATCTCATATCGAGTATCTCATCTTATAAAGGAAATTAATCTCATATCGAGTATCTCATCTTATATAGGAAATTAATCTTATATCGAATATCTTATCTTATATAGGAAATTTATCTTATATCGAATATCTCATCTTATATAGGAAATTAATCTCATATCGAATATCTCATCTTATTTAGGAAATTAATCTCATATCGAATATCTCATCTTATATAGGAAATTAATCTCATATCGAATATCTCATCTTATATAGGAAATTAATCTCATATCGAATATCTCATCTTATGTAGGAAATTATTCTCATATCGAATATCTCATCTTATATAGGAAATTAATCTCATATCGAATATCTCATCTTATATAGGAAATTCATCTCATATCGAGTATCTCATCTTATATAGGAAATTAATCTTATATCGAATATCTCATCTTATATAGGAAATTAATCTTATATCGAATATCTCATCTTATATAGGAAATTAATCTTATATCGAATATCTCATCTTATATAGGAAATTAATCTCATACCGAGTATCTCATCTTATAAAGGAAATTAATCTCATATCGAATATCTCATCTTATATAGGAAATTAATCTCATATCGAATATCTCATCTTATATAGGAAATTAATCTCATATCGAGTATCTTATCTTATATAGGAAATTAATCTCATATCGAGTATCTCATCTTATATAGGAAATTAATCTTATATCGAGTATCTTATCTTATATAGGAAATTAATCTTATATCGAATATCTCATCTTATATAGGAAATTAATCTCACATCGAATATCTCATCTTATATAGGAAATTAATCTCATATCGAATATCTCATCTTATATAGGAAATTAATCTCATATCGAATATCTCATCTTATATAGGAAATTAATCTCATATCGAATATCTCATCTTATATAGGAAATTAATCTCATATCGAATATCTCATCTTATATAGGAAATTAATCTCATATCGAGTATCTCATCTTATATAGGAAATTAATCTTATATCGAGTATCTCATCTTATATAGGAAATTAATCTTATATCGAGTATCTCATCTTATATAGGAAATTAGTCTTATATCGAATATCTTATCTTATATAGGAAATTAATCTTATATCGAATATCTCATCTTATAAAGGAAATTAATCTTATATCGAATATCTCATCTTATATAGGAAATTAATCTTATATCGAATATCTCATCTTATATAGGAAATTAATCTTATATCGAATATCTCATCTTATATAGGAAATTAATCTTATGTCGAGTATCTCATCTTATATAGGAAATTATTCTTATATCGAGTATCTCATCTTATATAGGAAATTAATCTTATATCGAATATCCTATCTTATATAGGAAATTAGTCTTATATCGAGTATCTCATCTTATAGAGGAAATTAATCTTATATCGAATATCTTATCTTATATAGGAAATTAGACTTATATCGAATATCTCATCTTATGAAGGAAATTAATCTTAAATCGAATATCTCATCTTATATAGGAAATTAATCTTATATCGAGTATCTCATCTTATGTAGGAAATTAATCTTATATCGAGTATCTCATCTTATATAGGAAATTAATCTTATATCGAATATCTCATCTTATATAGGAAATTAATCTTATATCGAGTATCTCATCTTATATAGGAAATTAATCTTATATCGAATATCTCATCTTATATAGGAAATTAGTCTTATATCGAGTATCTCATCTTATATAGGAAATTAATCCTATATCGAATATCTTATCTTATATAGGAAATTAGTCTTATATCGAATATCTCATCTTATGTAGGAAATTAATCTTATATCGAATATCTCATCTTATATAGGAAATTAATCTTATATCGAGTATCTCATCTTATATAGGAAATTATTCTTATATCGAATATCTCATCTTATATAGGAAATTAATCTTATATCGAGTATCTCATCTTATATAGGAAATTAATTTTATTTCGAATATCTTATCTTATATAGGAAATTAGTCTTATATCGAGTATCTCAATTTATATAGGAAATTAATCTTATATCGAATATCTCATCTTATATAGGAAATTAATCTTATATCGAATATCTCATCTTATATAGGAAATTAATCTTATATCGAGTATCTCATCTTATATAGGAAATTAATCTTATATCGAATATCTCATCTTATATAGGAAATTAGTCTTATATCGAATATCTCATCTTATATAGGAAATTAATCTTATATCGAATATCTCATCTTATATAGGAAATTAATCTCATATCGAGTATCTCATCTTATATAGGAAATTATTCTTATATCGAGTATCTCATCTTATATAGGAAATTAATCTTATATCGAATATCTCATCTTATATAGGAAATTAATCTTATATCGAATATCTCATTTTATATAGGAAATTAATCTTATATCGAGTATCTCATCTTATATAGGAAATTAATCTTATATCGAATATCTCATCTTATATAGGAAATTAATCTTATATCGAATATCTCATCTTATATAGGAAATTAATCTTATATCGAGTATCTCATCTTATATAGGAAATTAATCTTATATCGAATATCTCATCTTATATAGGAAATTAATCTCATATCAAGTATCTCATCTTATATAGGAAATTAATCTTATATCGAATATCTCATCTTATATAGGAAATTAATCTTATATCGAAGATCTCATCTTATATAGGAAATTAATCTTATATCGAATATCTCATCTTATATAGGAAATTAGTCTTATATCGAGTATCTCATCCTATATAGGAAATTAGTCTTATATCGAATATCTCATCTTATATAGGAAATTAATCTTATATCGAATATCTCATCTTATATAGGAAATTAATCTTATATCGAATATCTCATCTTATATAGGAAATTAATCTCATATCGAGTATCTCATCTTATATAGGAAATTAATCTTCTATCGAATATCTCATCTTATATAGGAAATCAATCTTATATCGAATATCTCATCTTATATAGGAAATTAATCTTATATCGAATATCTCATCTTATATAGGAAATTAATCTTATATCGAATATCTCATCTTATATAGGAAATTAGTCTTATATCGAATATCTCATCTTATATAGGAAATTAATCTTATATCGAATATCTCATCTTATATAGGAAATTAATCTTATATCGAATATCTCATCTTATATAGGAAATTAATCTCATATCGAGTATCTCATCTTATATAGAAAATTAATCTTATATCGAATATCTCATCTTATATAGGAAATTAATCTTATATCGAATATCTCATCTTATATAGGAAATTAGTCTTATATCGAATATCTTATCTTATATAGGAAATTATTCTCATATCGAACATCTCATCTTATAAAGGAAATTAATCTTATATCGAATATCTCATCTTATATAGGAAATTAATCTTATATCGAGTATATCATCTTATATAGGAAATTAATCTTATATCGAATATCTCATCTTATATAGGAAATTAATCTTATATCGAATATCTCATCTTATATAGGAAATTAGTCTTATATCGAATATCTCATCTTATATAGGAAATTAATCTTATATCGAATATCTCATCTTATATAGGAAATTAATCTTATATCGAATATCTCATCTTATATAGGAAATTATTCTCATATCGAGTATCTCATCTTATATAGGAAATTAATCTTAAATCGAATATCTCATCTTATATAGGAAATTAATCTCATATCGAATATCTCATCTTATATAGGAAATTAATCTCATATCGAATATCTCATCTTATATAGGAAATTAATCTCATATCGAATATCTCATCTTATATAGGAAATTAATCTCATATCGAATATCTCATCTTATATAGGAAATTAATCTCATATCGAGTATCTCATCTTATATAGGAAATTAATCTCATATCGAGTATCTCATCTTATATAGGAAATTAATCTTATATCGAATATCTCATCTTATATGGGAAATTATTCTTATATCGAATATCTCATCTTATATAGGAAATTAGTCTTATATCGAATATCTCATCTTATATAGGAAATTAATCTTATATCGAATATCTCATCTTATATAGGAAATTATTCTTATATCGAATATCTCATCTTATATAGGAAATTAATCTCATATCGAGTATCTCATCTTATAAAGGAAATTAATCTCATATCGAATATCTCATCTTATATAGGAAATTAATCTCATATCGAATATCTCATCTTATATAGGAAATTAATCTTATATCGAATATCTCATCTTATATAGGAAATTAATCTTATATCGTATATCTCATCTTATATAGGAAATTAGTCTTATATCGAATATCTCATCTTATATAGGAAATTAATCTTATATCGAATATCTCATCTTATATAGGAAATTAATCTTATATCGAATATCTCATCTTATATAGGAAATTAATCTTATATCGAATATCTCATCTTATATAGGAAATTAGTCTTATATCGAATATCTCATCTTATATAGGAAATTAATCTTATATCGAATATCTCATCTGGTATAGGAAATTAATCTTATATCGAGTATCTCATCTTATATAGGAAATTATTCTTATATCGAATATCTCATCTTATATAGGAAATTAATCTTATATCGAGTATCTCATCTTATATAGGAAATTAATCTTATATCGAATATCTTATCTTATATAGGAAAATAGTCTTATATCGAGTATCTCATCTTATATAGGAAATTTATCTTATATCGAATATCTCATCTTATATAGGAAATTAATCTTATATCGAATATCTCATCTTATATAGGAAATTAATCTTATATCGAATATCTGATCTTATATAGGAAATTAATCTTATATCGAGTATCTCATATTATATAAGAAATTAATCTCATATCGAGTATCTCATCTTATATAGGAAATTAATCTTATATCGAATATCTCATCTTATATAGGAAATTAATCTTATATCGAATATCTCATCTTATATATGAAATTAATCTCATATCGAGTATCTCATCTTATATAGGAAATTAATCTTATATCGAATATCTCATCTTATATAGGAAATTATTCTTATATCGAGTATCTCATCTTATATAGGAAATTAATCTCATATCGAGTATCTCATCTTATATAGGAAATTAATCTTATATCGAATATCTCATCTTATATAGGAAATTATTCTCATACCGAATATCTCATCTTATATAGGAAATTAATCTCATATCGAGTATCTCATCTTATATAGGAAATTAATCTTATATCGAGTATCTCATCTTATATAGGAAATTAGTCTTATATCGAATATCTTATCTTAAATAGGAAATTAATCTTATATCGAATATCTCATCTTATATAGGAAATTAGTCTTATGTCGAATATCTCATCTTATATAGGAAATTAATCTTATATCGAATATCTCATCTTATATAGGAAATTAGTCTTATATCGAATATCTTATCTTATATAGGAAATTAATCTTATATCGAATATCTCATCTTATATAGGAAATTAATCTTATATCGAATATCTCATCTTATATAGGAAATTAATCTCATATCGAGTATCTCATCTTATATAGGAAATTAATCTTATATCGAATATCTCTTCTTATATAGGAAATTAATCTTATATCGAGTATCTCATCTTGTATAGGAAATTAATCTCATATCGAGTATCTCATCTTATATAGGAAATTAATCTTATATCGAGTATCTCATCTTATAAAGGAAATTTATCTTATATCGAATATCTCATCTTATATACGAAATTAATCTTATATCGAATATCTCATCTTACATAGGAAATTAGTCTTATATCGAATATCTCATCTTATATAGGAAATTAATCTTATATCGAATATCTCATCTTATATAGGAAATTAATCTTATATCGAATATCTCATCTTATACAGGAAATTATTCTTATATCGAATATCTCATCTTATATAGGAAAATAATCTTATATCGAATATCTCATCTTATATGGGAAATTATTCATATATCGAATATCTCATCTTATATAGGAAATTAGTCTTATATCGAATATCTCATCTTATATAGGAAATTAATCTTATATCGAATATCTCATCTTATATAGGAAATTAATCTTATATCGAATATCTCATCTTATATAGGAAATTAATCTCATATCGAGTATCTCATCTTATAAAGGAAATTAATCTCATATCGAATATCTCATCTTATATAGGAAATTATTCTCATATCGAATATCTCATCTTATATAGGAAATTAATCTTATATCGAATATCTCATCTTATATAGGAAATTAATCTTATATCGTATATCTCATCTTATATAGGAAATTAGTCTAATATCGAATATCTCATCTTATATAGGAAATTAATCTTATATCGAATATCTCATCTTATATAGGAAATTAATCTTATATCGAATATCTCATCTTATATAGGAAATTAATCTTATATCGAATATCTCATCTTATATAGGAAATTAGTCTTATATCGAATATCTCATCTTATATAGGAAATTAATCTTATATCGAATATCTCATCTTATATAGGAAAACAATCTTATATCGAATATCTCATCTTATATAGGAAATTAATCTCATATCGAGTATCTCATCTTATATAGGAAATTAATCTCATATTGAGTATCTCATCTTATAAAGGAAATTAATCTTATATCGAATATCTCATCTTATATAGGAAATTAATCTTATATCGAATATCTTATCTTATATAGGAAATTAATCTTATATCGAATATCTCATCTTATTGTAGTATCTTGGAATTTCAGCAAGATATAAGGTTTACTGGACAACACTTGTAGATCGGTTAGCCTAGCCGTAAACCAGGCAATTGGATAGCAAAACGAACAGCAGGACGACTAGTAATGTACTGATCTCAAGTTCACACAGCTTGCTCTTAAGTCTAGTTAGGACAATGAACTTCCGCCCGGCAGTAGGCGCCTTCCGACCTATCCGGCGCTTGTAAATACCAGACGCGCCTCTGCGGTTCCGCCGGAACCTCCGAGCGAGCGAGACTCATAAATCTCCGCAGCCGGAACCTCCATAAATATCCCAAGAGCGTCACTATACAACAACTTCCCTCCCTTTAGATGAATATGTGACAAAGGGAAGGAGGAACTCAACAACCTATTCGTATTACAGGTTTGGTTATTCTGCCTGATCTACGAGGTTCATTTTGCTCAGGGGAGCTGTTAACAGGCTGAAAAGCAGGAGTCTCTGCTGCTCCACTCCCGGTAGATTCCAAACTACTGTGCAACAGCTGATTTGAATGTCTCTTCCAGATTACATTTAATGCTAATATTTGAACATGAAAGATATTAACAGCAACCTTACTAACAATAATTCCCTTCAACCACTTGGGACCATTTCTCAAATTCAGAGCGAGAACATGATCCCCGACATCAAATTGAGTTTCATACATAGGCTTAGACCTGGACACAGAAAATTTAGGATGAACTCTATCTTTGGAAGTAACAAATTTACGATTGTTCAGCGCAACAGAGGGAACAATTTTTGTAACACTATGCGGAATACAATGCGATTGAAATAATGCTTTTGCTAGACGGGATTTGAACGATTCGGAAGAAGATAGTTTTTTCAACAAGTCTTTAATGACTCTTACCCCCCTCTCAGCTTGACCATTGCTTGCTGGAGAGTAGGGCGGAGGTGTGAGGTGCTCAATGCCGTTGGAAATGAGAAAATCTTTGAAGTCTTGAGATGCAAAGTTAGAAGCATTGTCACTTACGAGCACATCACACAGCCCGTTTCTGCTGAAAATCATTCTCAACGCATCGACAGTATCTGACACACTCGTGGATGGTACCACTTCACATTCAATATATTTAGATAGTGCATCTACAGCAATGAAAACAATTTTATTCTCGTAGAAAAAATGATCGACATGAATGCGTTCAAAAGGACGAGAAGGAGTAGGCCATTCTACATTTCTAGACTTAGGTTTTGCTCGATTTAATTGACATTGGGGACAACATTTTACGATGTCTTCAATAGTTTTGTCCATTCCGGGAAACCAAATAACAGATCTGGCCAACGATTTCATGCCACAAATGCCAGGATGTCCATCATGAAATGTTTCAAGGACTAAACTACGCAATGACTTGGGAATAAATACCCGTTCTTTATAAAGTATACAACCTTTCATGATGGTCATCTGAGGTAGCAGGTTCTTAAATTTAGACAAATGAGGATTAGGTTTAGGAGGCATGCCAAACTTTATGTATTGTTTGAGTTGGCATAGTTCGCTATCCATGTCAGTATGAGTTTTTATATTTTCACACGTGACAGGAGTTTTATCAAGAGAGTTCACAGCAAAAATCATTTCGTACGGTTCTAGCTCTTTTACAGTCGTGGGTAGTGGCAGCCTACTGAGACAATCGCTATTTACGTTACATTTACCTCTCGAATATCTGAAAACATAGTCAAACTGGGAGAGTCTAAGAGCCCATCTCTGAATTCGAGCGGAACAGTTGAGAGGCACACCCTTGTTATGTGCAAAAAGTTTACAAAGAGGTTTCTGATAATTATGGATAATGAACTTAGCACCAAGTAGAAATTTCTTGAATTTCTCCACGCCAAAAACCACACTAAGGCTCTCCCTTTCAATGTTAGAGTAGTTTTGTTCCGCACTATTCAGAGATCTCGAAGCAAATTGAACCGGACACCAATCATGAGAAGGACTAACGCGTTGCATGAGTATGGCAGCAACTCCATAACCCGAACTATCAGTTTCAAGAAGAGTTTCATGGTTGGGATCAAACAACTTTAGAGGTTTATGCGAACGAAAGATGTTCTTAATTTTCTGGACACTCTCGTCCTGTTCTGGAGTCCACCGGAACTGTACATTTTTCTTAAGCAGCGAATACAGAGGATGCATGACATTAGAAAAGTTGGGTACAAAACGACTATAGAAGTTACACAATCCGATGAAAGCTTGCAACTGTTTGAGGTTTTTAGGAACAGGAGCATTGAGAATAGCTTCTACTTTCTCAGAGTTAGGGTGAACACCCTTGTTATCGAAAACGTACCCTAGATAAGACACACGATCAGTTAGAAAGGCACATTTAGACAGATTTAGGCGAATTCCCGCGTTTTCCAGGACAGACAGGACCCTGTCAAGAACTTCCAAATGAGCATCATATGACGAGGTCAAAATGAGGAGGTCATCCTGGTACACAATGATATTATCGATGCCAGAAAGAGTCCTATTCATGAATGCTTGAAAGATGCCAGGGCTTGCACGTAGACCATAGGGTAAGTAATTGTACATAAATAGACCTTCAGAGGTGTTAATGGTCGTAACTTTCTTTGATTCTTCGTCCAACGGAATTTGCAGAAACGCGTTAGACAAATCAATTTTTGAGAAAAACTTAGCGTCTCCGACTTGAGAAATGACATCATCAATAACAGGTAGTACAGATTGAACTGGATTCAGGAAATTGTTAATGGAAGCTGAAAAATCTCCACAGATTCTCACACTGCCGTCAGACTTTAGAACATTAACAGTAGGAGATGCCCATTGGCTATCATACACTTTTGTGATTTTGCCCATACTCTGCAAGCGTTCCAGTTCGGTTTTGACAGAGTCTCTTAGTCTTACAGGAACCGGGCGTGCTTTACAAAATACAGGAACTGCATTAGGCAACACATCAAGATGAACTGTCTCTTTAACGTTAGACTGTGAATCAGATGATAAGTATTCGTCATATTTTAACGACAACTTTTTCGGCAAACTATGACAATCCGTTTTATTTATGGAATCGTATTTGTCAGGAATGACAATGTCTACGTTTAGTTTAGAACAAATATCTCGGCCAAGTAAGTTGATTCTATCATCCTCCACAATGAGAAACTTATGATTAAAACTTACATTTTGGTACATAACCGTTACTGAAGCTTGACCAAGCAGGTTTACCGAGACACCACTGTACCCGAGAATTTTGCTGCATGTAGGATTTACCACAGCACCAACTCTGATTGCATCTCTTTTACGTATAGTTGACACGGCACTGCCGTTATCCAACAAGAATTCAACAGGTTTACTATTTAGGTTGCATGCAATCATAGTGGGCTCTTTAGTGACGGGAATTACAGTGGTGTTTACTCTAAAAAATTAGAATCACTTGGGGAATAATCAGAACACTCATGTAGATGATTACCGTCACCACTTTCGTTCCCAGATTTTTGCCAAACAGCTTCGTTCTTCTGTAGAGGCATCCGTGAATTCTTCATTAACACGTCTTCTCTTCCGACGATGCCGCAGCAACCGCTTCTTCCCGACTGCACTGTGTAAGTGCGAGCTGCGTCAGATTCTCCTCGTGTAGGTCCCCTTCGTGTAGGCATAGCAGAATGAGGCCGAGCTGCAGGTGTAGATTTGCAAACCTTCGAAATGTGGCCTAATTTTCCACATGTGTGACATTTCAATTTCAAAGCATAGCAATTCTTTTCAAGATGCTTTTGCTTGGTTCCGCAGCGAATGCATATGTAGTTCGGCGGGAGTTTTTCTGTAGTGAAATACGATGTAGACGAATCCTCCCGAATAATATCTTGAGCGTCGGAGCTTAATTGTTCGAAAAGTTTTGCGTTTTCAACGCATTCGTTGAAGGACTTGCTATCGCACTTCTGTAGAACCGCGCTGAGAATTTGCGCTGAGTGTAGCCCAGCCACGAAGGCATCTCTTAATAAACGATCACGACAGCAATTACCATAATTGCATGCAGATGCTAAGTCATTTAACGTTTTAGCATAACTTTCTATGGATTCATTAGCACCTTGTTTTCTATTTAGAAATGTAACCGATGCACCGACGATGGATTTTTTAATTTCAAATTGTTGTGTTAATTTTTCTTCAAGTTCTTCATATGTAGCCTCAGTGAGTAACGTAGGTTTAATTCTTCGTTGTAGATCAGTAATTATGTTTACAGGCAAAGCTTTGATTAGAATACTAGCTTTTTTACCGCCATTATTTCCTGCTTTCTGAAGAGCGTCTGCACTTTGTACTTTCCAGCGTTCCAAGAATTCACTCACTGTTTCTACTTCCACGTCGAACGGAGGACAGCTGACTGTAGAATATGCCATCTTAATTTTCAGAGCACTTTTAAAGTTCAAATTCACTTCGCAAGTTCGAAGCCTCGTTGCCAATTGTAGTATCTTGGAATTTCAGCAAGATATAAGGTTTACTGGACAACACTTGTAGATCGGTTAGCCTAGCCGTAAACCAGGCAATTGGATAGCAAAACGAACAGCAGGACGACTAGTAATGTACTGATCTCAAGTTCACACAGCTTGCTCTTAAGTCTAGTTAGGACAATGAACTTCCGCCCGGCAGTAGGCGCCTTCCGACCTATCCGGCGCTTGTAAATACCAGACGCGCCTCTGCGGTTCCGCCGGAACCTCCGAGCGAGCGAGACTCATAAATCTCCGCAGCCGGAACCTCCATAAATATCCCAAGAGCGTCACTATACAACACTTATATAGGAAATTAATCTCATATCGAATATCTCATCTTATATAGGAAATTAATCTCATATCGAATATCTCATCTTATATAGGAAATTAATCTCATATCGAATATCTCATCTTATATAGGAAATTAATCTCATATCTAGTATCTCATCTTATATAGGAAATTAATCTCATATCGAGTATCTCATCTTATATAGGAAATTATTCTTATATCGAATATCTTATCTTATATAGGAAATTTATCTTATATCGAATATCTCATCTTATATAGGAAATTAATCTCATATCGAATATCTCATCTTATATAGGAAATTAATCTCATATCGAATATCTCATCTTATATAGGAAATTAATCTCATATCGAATATCTCATCTTATATAGGAAATTAATCTCATATCGAATATCTCATCTTATATAGGAAATTATTCTCATATCGAATATCTCATCTTATATAGGAAATTAATCTCATATCGAATATCTCATCTGATATAGGAAATTAATCTCATATCGAGTATCTCATCTTATATAGGAAATTAATCTTATATCGAATATCTCATCTTATATAGGAAATTATTCTTATCTCGAATATCTCATCTTATATAGGAAATTAATCTTATATCGAATATCTCATCTTATATAGGAAATTATTCTCATATCGAGTATCTCATCTTATAAAGGAAATTAATCTCATATCGAATATCTCATCTTATATAGGAAATTAATCTCATATCGAATATCTCATCTTATATAGGAAATTAATCTCATATCGAGTATCTTATCTTATATAGGAAATTAATCTCATATCGAGTATCTCATCTTATATAGGAAATTAATCTTATATCGAATATCTTATCTTATATAGGAAATTAATCTTATATCGAATATCTCATCTTATATAGGAAATTAATCTCATATCGAATATCTCATCTTATATAGGAAATTAATCTCATATCGAATATCTCATCTTATATAGGAAATTAATCTCATATCGAATATCTCATCTTATATAGGAAATTAATCTCATATCGAATATCTCATCTTATATAGGAAATTAATCTCATATCGAATATCTCATCTTATATAGGAAATTAATCTCATATCGAGTATCTCATCTTATATAGGAAATTAATCTTATATCGAGTATCTCATCTTATATAGGAAATTAATCTTATATCGAATATCCTATCTTATATAGGAAATTAGTCTTATATCGAGTATCTCATCTTATATAGGAAATTAATCTTATATCGAATATCTTATCTTATATAGGAAATTAGACTTATATCGAATATCTCATCTTATGTAGGAAATTAATCTTATATCGAATATCTCATCTTATATAGGAAATTAATCTTATATCGAGTATCTCATCTTATGTAGGAAATTAATCTTATATCGAGTATCTCATCTTATATAGGAAATTAATCTTATATCGAATATCTCATCTTATATAGGAAATTAATCTTATATCGAGTATCTCATCTTATATAGGAAATTAATCTTATGTCGAATATCTCATCTTATATAGGAAATTAGTCTTATATCGAGTATCTCATCTTATATAGGAAATTAATCTTATATCGAATATCTTATCTTATATAGGAAATTAGTCTTATATCGAATATCTCATCTTATGTAGGAAATTAATCTTATATCGAATATCTCATCTTATATAGGAAATTAATCTTATATCGAGTATCTCATCTTGTATAGGAAATGATTCTTATATCGAATATCTCATCTTATATAGGAAATTAATCTTATATCGAGTATCTCATCTTATATAGGAAATTAATTTTATTTCGAATATCTTATCTTATATAGGAAATTAGTCGTATATCGAGTATCTCAATTTATATAGGAAATTAATCTTATATCGAATATCTCATCTTATATAGGAAATTAATCTTATATCGAATATCTCATCATAAATAGGAAATTAATCTTATATCGAGTATCTCATCTTATATAGGAAATTAATCTTATATCGAATATCTCATCTTATATAGGAAATTAGTCTTATATCGAATATCTCATCTTATATAGGAAATTAATCTTATATCGAATATCTCATCTTATATAGGAAATTAATCTTATATCGAATATCTCATCTTATATAGGAAATTAATCTTATATCGAGTATCTCATCTTATATAGGAAATTAATCTTATATCGAATATCTCATCTTATATAGGAAATTAATCTTATATCGAATATCTCATCTTATATAGGAAATTAATCTTATATCGAGTATCTCATCTTATATAGGAAATTAATCTTATTTCGAATATCTCATCTTATATAGGAAATTAATCTCATATCGAGTATCTCATCTTATATAGGAAATTAATCTTATATCGAATATCTCATCTTATATAGGAAATTAATCTTATATCGAATATCTCATCTTATATAGGAAATTAATCTTATATCGAATATCTCATCTTATATAGGAAATTAGTCTTATATCGAGTATCTCATCTTATATAGGAAATTAGTCTTATATCGAATATCTCATCTTATAAAGGAAATTAATCTTATATCGAATATCTCATCTTATATAGGAAATTATTCTTATATCGAATATCTCATCTTATATAGGAAATTAATCTTATATCGAATATCTCATCTTATATGGGAAATTATTCTTATATCGAATATCTCATCTTATATAGGAAATTAGTCTTATATCGAATATCTCATCTTATATAGGAAATTAATCTTATATCGAATATCTCATCTTATATAGGAAATTAATCTTATATCGAATATCTCATCTTATATAGGAAATTAATCTCATATCGAGTATCTCATCTTATAAAGGAAATTAATCTCATATCGAATATCTCATCTTATATAGGAAATTATTCTCATATCGAATATCTCATCTTATATAGGAAATTATTCTCATATCGAATATCTCATCTTATATAGGAAATTAATCTTATATCGTATATCTCATCTTATATAGGAAATTAGTCTTATATCGAATATCTCATCTTATATAGGAAATTAATCTTATATCGAATATCTCATCTTATATAGGAAATTAATCTTATATCGAATATCTCATCTTATATAGGAAATTAATCTTATATCGAATATCTCATCTTATATAGGAAATTAGTCTTATATCGAATATCTCATCTTATATAGGAAATTAATCTTATATCGAATATCTCATCTTATATAGGAAATTAATCTTATATCGAATATCTCATCTTATATAGGAAATTAATCTCATATCGAGTATCTCATCTTATATAGGAAATTAATCTCATATTGAGTATCTCATCTTATAAAGGAAATTAATCTTATATCGAATATCTCATCTTATATAAGAAATTAATCTTATATCGAATATCTTATCTTATATAGGAAATTAATCTTATATCGAATATCTCATCTTATATAGGAAATTAATCTCATATCGAATATCTCATCTTATATAGGAAATTAATCTCATATCGAATATCTCATCTTATATAGGAAATTAATCTCATATCGAATATCTCATCTCATATAGGAAATTAATCTCATATCTAGTATCTCATCTTATATAGGAAATTAATCTCATATCGAGTATCTCATCTTATATAGGAAATTATTCTTATATCGAATATCTTATCTTATATAGGAAATTTATCTTATATCGAATATCTCATCTTATATAGGAAATTAATCTCATATCGAATATCTCATCTTATATAGGAAATTAATCTCATATCGAATATCTCATCTTATATAGGAAATTAATCTCATATCGAATATCTCATCTTATATAGGAAATTAATCTCATATCGAATATCTCATCTTATATAGGAAATTATTCTCATATCGAATATCTCATCTTATATAGGAAATTAATCTCATATCGAATATCTCATCTTATATAGGAAATTAATCTCATATCGAGTATCTCATCTTATATAGGAAATTAATCTTATATCGAATATCTCATCTTATATAGGAAATTATTCTTATCTCGAATATCTCATCTTATATAGGAAATTAATCTTATATCGAATATCTCATCTTATATAGGAAATTAATCTCATATCGAGTATCTCATCTTATAAAGGAAATTAATCTCATATCGAATATCTCATCTTATATAGGAAATTAATCTCATATCGAATATCTCATCTTATATAGGAAATTAATCTCATATCGAGTATCTCATCTTATATAGGAAATTAATCTTATATCGAGTATCTCATCTTATATAGGAAATTAATCTTATATCGAATATCCTATCTTATATAGGAAATTAGTCTTATATCGAGTATCTCATCTTATATAGGAAATTAATCTTATATCGAATATCTTATCTTATATAGGAAATTAGACTTATATCGAATATCTCATCTTATGTAGGAAATTAATCTTATATCGAATATCTCATCTTATATAGGAAATTAATCTTATATCGAGTATCTCATCTTATGTAGGAAATTAATCTTATATCGAGTATCTCATCTTATATAGGAAATTAATCTTATATCGAATATCTCATCTTATATAGGAAATTAATCTTATATCGAGTATCTCATCTTATATAGGAAATTAATCTTATATCGAATATCTCATCTTATATAGGAAATTAGTCTTATATCGAGTATCTCATCTTATATAGGAAATTAATCTTATATCGAATATCTTATCTTATATAGGAAATTAGTCTTATATCGAATATCTCATCTTATGTAGGAAATTAATCTTATATCGAATATCTCATCTTATATAGGAAATTAATCTTATATCGAGTATCTCATCTTATATAGGAAATTAATCTTATATCGAGTATCTCATCTTATATAGGAAATTAATCTTATATCGAATATCTCATCTTATGTAGGAAATTAATCTTATATCGAGTATCTCATCTTATATAGGAAATTAATCTTATATCGAATATCTCATCTTATATAGGAAATTAATCTTATATCGAGTATCTCATCTTATATAGGAAATTAATCTTATATCGAATATCTCATCTTATATAGGAAATTAGTCTTATATCGAGTATCTCATCTTATATAGGAAATTAATCTTATATCGAATATCTTATCTTATATAGGAAATTAGTCTTATATCGAATATCTCATCTTATGTAGGAAATTAATCTTATATCGAATATCTCATCTTATATAGGAAATTAATCTTATATCGAGTATCTCATCTTATATAGGAAATTATTCTTATATCGAATATCTCATCTTATATAGGAAATTAATCTTATATCGAGTATCTCATCTTATATAGGAAATTAATTTTATTTCGAATATCTTATCTTATATAGGAAATTAGTCGTATATCGAGTATCTCAATTTATATAGGAAATTAATCTTATATCGAATATCTCATCTTATATAGGAAATTAATCTTATATCGAATATCTCATCATAAATAGGAAATTAATCTTATATCGAGTATCTCATCTTACATAGGAAATTAATCTTATATCGAATATCTCATCTTATATAGGAAATTAATCTTATATCGAGTATCTCATCTTATATAGGAAATTAATCTTATATCGAATATCTCATCTTATATAGGAAATTAATCTTATATCGAATATCTCATCTTATATAGGAAATTAGTCTTATATCGAATATCTCATCTTATATAGGAAATTAATCTTATATCGAATATCTCATCTTATATAGGAAATTAATCTGATATCGAATATCTCATCTTATATAGGAAATTAATCTTATATCGAGTATCTCATCTTATATAGGAAATTAATCTTATATCGAATATCTCATCTTATATAGGAAATTAATCTTATATCGAATATCTCATCTTATATAGGAAATTAATCTTATATCGAGTATCTCATCTTATATAGGAAATTAATCTTATTTCGAATATCTCATCTTATATAGGAAATTAATCTCATATCGAGTATCTCATCTTATATAGGAAATTAATCTTATATCGAATATCTCATCTTATATAGGAAATTAATCTTATATCGAATATCTCATCTTATATAGGAAATTAATCTTATATCGAAAATCTCATCTTATATAGGAAATTAGTCTTATATCGAGTATCTCATCTTATATAGGAAATTAGTCTTATATCGAATATCTCATCTTATATAGGAAATTAATCTTATATCGAATATCTCATCTTATATAGGAAATTAATCTTATATCGAATATCTCATCTTATATAGGAAATTAATCTCATATCGAGTATCTCATCTTATATAGGAAATTTTTCTTATATCGAATATCTCATCTTATATAGGAAATCAATCTTATATCGAATATCTCATCTTATATAGGAAATTAATCTTATATCGAATATCTCATCTTATATAGGAAATTAATCTTATATCGAATATCTCATCTTATATAGGAAATTAGTCTTATATCGAATATCTCATCTTATATAGGAAATTAATCTTATATCGAATATCTCATCTTATATAGGAAATCAATCTTATATCGAATATCTCATCTTATATAGGAAATTAATCTCATATCGAGTATCTCATCTTATATAGAAAATTAATCTTATATCGAATATCTCATCTTATATAGGAAATTAATCTTATATCGCATATCTCATCTTATATAGGAAATTAGTCTTATATCGAATATCTTATCTTATATAGGAAATTAATCTCATATCGAACATCTCATCTTATAAAGGAAATTAATCTTATATCGAATATCTCATCTTATATAGGAAATTAATCTTATATCGAGTATATCATCTTATATAGTAAATTAATCTTATATCGAATATCTCATCTTATATAGGAAATTAATCTTATATCGAATATCAAATCTTATATGGGAAATTAGTCTTATATCGAATATCTCATCTTATATAGGAAATTAATCTTATATCGAATATCTCATCTTATATAGGAAATTAATCTTATATCGAATATCTCATCTTATATAGGAAATTATTCTCATATCGAGTATCTCATCTTATATAGGAAATTAATCTTATATCGAATATCTCATCTTATATAGGAAATTAATCTCAAATCGAATATCTCATCTTATATAGGAAATTAATCTCATATCGAATATCTCATCTTATATGGGAAATTAATCTCATATCGAATATCTCATCTTATATAGGAAATTATTCTCATATCGAATATCTCATCTTATATAGGAAATTAATCTCATATCGAGTATCTCATCTTATATAGGAAATTAATCTCATATCGAGTATCTCATCTTATATAGGAAATTAATCTTATATCGAATATCTCATCTTATATGGGAAATTATTGTTATATCGAATATCTCATCTTATATAGGAAATTAGTCTTATATCGAATATCTCATCTTATATAGGAAATTAATCTTATATCGAATATCTCATCTTATATAGGAAATTAATCTTATATCGAATATCTCATCTTATATAGGAAATTAATCTCATATCGAGTATCTCATCTTATAAAGGAAATTAATCTCATATCGAATATCTCATCTTATATAGGAAATTAATCTCATATCGAATATCTCATCTTATATAGGAAATTAATCTTATATCGAATATCTCATCTTATATAGGAAATTAATCTTATATCGGATATCTCATCTTATATAGGAAATTAGTCTTATATCGAATATCTCATCTTATATAGGAAATTAATCTTATATCGAATATCTCATCTTATATAGGAAATTAATCTTATATCGAATATCTCATCTTATATAGGAAATTAATCTTATATCGAATATCTCATCTTATATAGGAAATTAGTCTTATATCGAATATCTCATCTTATATAGGAAATTAATCTTATATCGAATATCTCATTTTATATAGGAAATTAATCTTATATCGAATATCTCATCTTATATAGGAAATTAATCTCATATCGAGTATCTCATCTTATATAGGAAATTAATCTCATATCGAGTATCTCATCTTATAAAGGAAATTAATCTTATATCGAATATCTCATCTTATATAGGAAATTAATCTTATATCGAATATCTTATCTTATATAGGAAATTAATCTTATATCGAATATCTCATCTTATATAGGAAATTAATCTCATATCGAATATCTCATCTTATATAGGAAATTAATCTCATATCGAATATCTCATCTTATATAGGAAATTAATTTCATATCAAATATCTCATCTTATGTAGGAAATTAATCTCATATCGAGTATCTCATCTTATATAGGAAATTAATCTCATATCGAGTATCTCATCTTATATAGGAAATTAATCTTATATCGAATATCTTATCTTATATAGGAAATTTATCTTATATCGAATATCTCATCTTATATAGGAAATTAATCTCATATCGAATATCTCATCTTATATAGGAAATTAATCTCATATCGAATATCTCATCTTATATAGGAAATTAATCTCATATCGAATATCTCATCTTATATAGGAAATTAATCTCATATCGAATATCTCATCTTATATAGGAAATTATTCTCATATCGAATATCTCATCTTTTATAGGAAATTAATCTCATATCGAATATCTCATCTTATATAGGAAATTAATCTCATATCGAGTATCTCATCTTATATAGGAAATTAATCTTATATCGAATATCTCATCTTATATAGGAAATTAATCTTATATCGAATATCTCAGCTTATATAGGAAATTAATCTTATATCGAATATCTCATCTTATATAGGAAATTAATCTCATATCGAGTATCTCATCTTATAAAGGAAATTAATCTCATATCGAATATCTCATCTTAAATAGGAAATTAATCTCATATCGAATATCTCATCTTATATAGGAAATTAATCTCATATCGAGTATCTTATCTTATATAGGAAATTAATCTCATATCGAGTATCTCATCTTATATAGGAAATTAATCTTATATCGAATATCTTATCTTATATAGGAAATTAATCTTATATCGAATATCTCATCTTATATAGGAAATTAATCTCATATCGAATATCTCATCTTATATAGGAAATTAATCTCATATCGAATATCTCATCTTATATAGGAAATTAATCTCATATCGAATATCTCATCTTATATAGGAAATTAATCTCATATCGAATATCTCATCTTATATAGGAAATTAATCTCATATCGAATATCTCATCTTATATAGGAAATTAATCTCATATCGAGTATCTCATCTTATATAGGAAATTAATCTTATATCGAGTATCTCATCTTATATAGGAAATTAATCTTATATCGAGTATCTCATCTTATAAAGGAAATTAATCTTATATCGAATATCTCATCTTATATAGGAAATTAATCTCATATCGAGTATCTCATCTTATAAAGGAAATTAATCTTATATCGAATATCTCATCTTATATAGGAAATTAATCTCATATCGAGTATCTCATCTTATAAAGGAAATTATTCTCATATCGAATATCTCATCTTATATAGGAAATTAATCTCATATCGAGAATCTCATCTTATTTAGGAAATTAATCTTATATCGAATATCTTATCTTATATAGGAAATTAATCTTATATCGAATATCTCATCTTATATAGGAAATTAATCTCATATCGAATATCTCATCTTATATAGGAAATTAATCTCATATCGAATATCTCATCTTATATAGGATATTAATCTCATATCGAATATCTCATCTTATATAAGAAATTAATCTCATATCGAATATCTCATCTTGTATAGGAAATTAATCTCATATCGAGTATCTCATCTTATATAGGAAATAATTCTTATATCGAGTATCTCATCTTATATAGGAAATTAATCTTATATCGAATATCTCATCTTATACATATAGGAAATTAATGTTATATCGAATATCTCATCTTATATAGGAAATTAATCTTATATCGAATATCTCATCTTATACATATAGGAAATTAATGTTATATCGAATATCTCATCTTATATAGGAAATTAATCTCATATCGAATATCTCATCTTATACATATAGGAAATTAATGTTATATCGAATATCTCATCTTATATAGGAAATTAATCTTATATCGAATATCTCATCTTATATAGGAAATTAGTCTTATATCGAGTATCTCATCCTATATAGGAAATTAGTCTTATATCGAATATCTCATCTTATATAGGAAATTAATCTTATATCGAATATCTCATCTTATATAGGAAATTAATCTTATATCGAATATCTCATCTTATATAGGAAATTAATCTCATATCGAGTATCTCATCTTATATAGGAAATTAATCTTCTATCGAATATCTCATCTTATATAGGAAATCAATCTTATATCGAATATCTCATCTTATATAGGAAATTAATCTTATATCGAATATCTCATCTTATATAGGAAATTAATCTTATATCGAATATCTCATCTTATATAGGAAATTAGTCTTATATCGAATATCTCATCTTATATAGGAAATTAATCTTATATCGAATATCTCATCTTATATAGGAAATTAATCTTATATCGAATATCTCATCTTATATAGGAAATTAATCTCATATCGAGTATCTCATCTTATATAGAAAATTAATCTTATATCGAATATCTCATCTTATATAGGAAATTAATCTTATATCGAATATCTCATCTTATATAGGAAATTAGTCTTATATCGAATATCTTATCTTATATAGGAAATTATTCTCATATCGAACATCTCATCTTATAAAGGAAATTAATCTTATATCGAATATCTCATCTTATATAGGAAATTAATCTTATATCGAGTATATCATCTTATATAGGAAATTAATCTTATATCGAATATCTCATCTTATATAGGAAATTAATCTTATATCGAATATCTCATCTTATATAGGAAATTAGTCTTATATCGAATATCTCATCTTATATAGGAAATTAATCTTATATCGAATATCTCATCTTATATAGGAAATTAATCTTATATCGAATATCTCATCTTATATAGGAAATTATTCTCATATCGAGTATCTCATCTTATATAGGAAATTAATCTTAAATCGAATATCTCATCTTATATAGGAAATTAATCTCATATCGAATATCTCATCTTATATAGGAAATTAATCTCATATCGAATATCTCATCTTATATAGGAAATTAATCTCATATCGAATATCTCATCTTATATAGGAAATTAATCTTATATCGAATATCTCATCTGGTATAGGAAATTAATCTTATATCGAGTATCTCATCTTATATAGGAAATTATTCTTATATCGAATATCTCATCTTATATAGGAAATTAATCTTATATCGAGTATCTCATCTTATATAGGAAATTAATCTTATATCGAATATCTTATCTTATATAGGAAAATAGTCTTATATCGAGTATCTCATCTTATATAGGAAATTTATCTTATATCGAATATCTCATCTTATATAGGAAATTAATCTTATATCGAATATCTCATCTTATATAGGAAATTAATCTTATATCGAATATCTGATCTTATATAGGAAATTAATCTTATATCGAGTATCTCATATTATATAAGAAATTAATCTCATATCGAGTATCTCATCTTATATAGGAAATTAATCTTAAATCGAATATCTCATCTTATATAGGAAATTAATCTTATATCGAATATCTCATCTTATATATGAAATTAATCTCATATCGAGTATCTCATCTTATATAGGAAATTATTCTTATATCGAATATCTCATCTTATATAGGAAATTATTCTTATATCGAGTATCTCATCTTATATAGGAAATTAATCTCATATCGAGTCTCTCATCTTATATAGGAAATTAATCTTATATCGAATATCTCATCTTATATAGGAAATTATTCTCATATCGAATATCTCATCTTATATAGGAAATTAATCTCATATCGAGTATCTCATCTTATATAGGAAATTAATCTTATATCGAGTATCTCATCTTATATAGGAAATTAGTCTTATATCGAATATCTTATCTTATATAGGAAATTAATCTTATATCGAATATCTCATCTTATATAGGAAATTAGTCTTATGTCGAATATCTCATCTTATATAGGAAATTAATCTTATATCGAATATCTCATCTTATATAGGAAATTAGTCTTATATCGAATATCTTATCTTATATAGGAAATTAATCTTATATCGAATATCTCATCTTATATAGGAAATTAATCTTATATCGAATATCTCATCTTATATAGGAAATTAATCTCATATCGAGTATCTCATCTTATATAGGAAATTAATCTTATATCGAATATCTCTTCTTATATAGGAAATTAATCTTATATCGAGTATCTCATCTTATATAGGAAATTAATCTCATATCGAGTATCTCATCTTATATAGGAAATTAATCTTATATCGAGTATCTCATCTTATAAAGGAAATTAATCTTATATCGAATATCTCATCTTATATAGGAAATTAATCTTATATCGAATATCTCATCTTATATAGGAAATTAGTCTTATATCGATTATCTCATCTTATATAGGAAATTAATCTTATATCGAATATCTCATCTTATATAGGAAATTAATCTCATATCGAGTATCTCATCTTATATAGGAAATTATTCTTATATCGAATATCTCATCTTATATAGGAAAATAATCTTATATCGAATATCTCATCTTATATGGGAAATTATTCTTATATCGAATATCTCATCTTATATAGGAAATTATTCTTATATCGAATATCTCATCTTATATAGGAAATTAATCTTATATCGAATATCTCATCTTATATAGGAAATTAATCTTATATCGAATATCTCATCTTATATAGGAAATTAATCTTATATCGAATATCTCATCTTATATAGGAAATTAGTCTTATGTCGAATATCTCATCTTATATAGGAAATTAATCTTATATCGAATATCTCATCTTATATAGGAAATTAGTCTTATATCGAATATCTTATCTTATATAGGAAATTAATCTTATATCGAATATCTCATCTTATATAGGAAATTAATCTTATATCGAATATCTCATCTTATATAGGAAATTAATCTCATATCGAGTATCTCATCTTATATAGGAAATTAATCTTATATCGAATATCTCTTCTTATATAGGAAATTAATCTTATATCGAGTATCTCATCTTATATAGGAAATTAATCTCATATCGAGTATCGCATCTTATATAGGAAATTAATCTTATATCGAGTATCTCATCTTATAAAGGAAATTAATCTTATATCGAATATCTCATCTTATATAGGAAATTAATCTTATATCGAATATCTCATCTTATATAGGAAATTAGTCTTATATCGAATATCTCATCTTATATAGGAAATTAATCTTATATCGAATATCTCATCTTATATGGGAAATTAATCTCATATCGAGTATCTCATCTTATATAGGAAATTATTCTTATATCGAATATCTCATCTTATATAGGAAAATAATCTTATATCGAATATCTCATCTTATATGGGAAATTATTCTTATATCGAATATCTCATCTTATATAGGAAATTATTCTTATATCGAATATCTCATCTTATATAGGAAATTAATCTTATATCGAATATCTCATCTTATATAGGAAATTAATCTCATATCGAATATCTCATCTTATATAGGAAATTAATCTCATATCGAGTATCTCATCTTATAAAGGAAATTAATCTCATATCGAATATCTCATCTTATATAGGAAATTATTCTCATATCGAATATCTCATCTTATATAGGAAATTAATCTTATATCGAATATCTCATCTTATATAGGAAATTAATCTTATATCGAATATCTCATCTTATATAGGAAATTAGTCTTATATCGATTATCTCATCTTATATAGGAAATTAATCTTATATCGAATATCTCATCTTATATAGGAAATTAATCTTATATCGAATATCTCATCTTATATAGGAAATTAATCTTATATCGAATATCTCATCTTATATAGGAAATTAGCCTTATATCGAATATCTCATCTTATATAGGAAATTAATCTTATATCGAATATCTCATCTTATATAGGAAATTAATCTTATATCGAATATCTCATCTTATATAGGAAATTAATCTCATATCGAGTATCTCATCTTATATAGGAAATTAATCTCATATTGAGTGTCTCATCTTATAAAGGAAATTAATCTTATATCGAATATCTCATCTTATATAGGAAATTAATCTTATATCGAATATCTTATCTTATATAGGAAATTAATCTTATATCGAATATCTCATCTTATATAGGAAATTAATCTCATATCGAATATCTCATCTTATGTAGGAAATTAATCTCATATCGAATATCTCATCTTATATAGGAAATTAATCTCATATCGAATATCTCATCTTATATAGGAAATTAATCTCATATCTAGTATCTCATCTTATATAGGAAATTAATCTCATATCGAGTATCTCATCTTATATAGGAAATTATTCTTATATCGAATATCTTATCTTATATAGGAAATTTATCTTATATCGAATATCTCATCTTATATAGGAAATTAATCTCATATCGAATATCTCATCTTATATAGGAAATTAATCTCATATCGAATATCTCATCTTATATAGGAAATTAATCTCATATCGAATATCTCATCTTATATAGGAAATTAATCTCATATCGAATATCTCATCTTATATAGGAAATTATTCTCATATCGAATATCTCATCTTATATAGGAAATTAATCTCATATCGAATATCTCATCTGATATAGGAAATTAATCTCATATCGAGTATCTCATCTTATATAGGAAATTAATCTTATATCGAATATCTCATCTTATATAGGAAATTATTCTTATCTCGAATATCTCATCTTATATAAGAAATTAATCTTATATCGAATATCTCATTTGATATAGGAAATTATTCTCATATCGAGTATCTCATCTTATAAAGGAAATTAATCTTATATCGAAAATCTCATCTTATATAGGAAATTAATCTCATATCGAATATCTCATCTTATATAGGAAATTAATCTCATATCGAATATCTTATCTTATATAGGAAATTTATCTTATGTCGAATATCTCATCTTATATAGGAAATTAATCTTATATCGAATATCTTATCTTATATAGGAAATTAATCTTATATCGAATATCTCATCTTATATAGGAAATTAATCTTATATCGAATATCTCATCTTATATAGGAAATTAATCTTATATCGAATATCTCATCTTATATAGGAAATTAATCTTATATCGAGTATATCATCTTATATAGGAAATTAATCTTATATCGAATATCTCATCTTATATAGGAAATTAATCTTATATCGAATATCTCATCTTATATAGGAAATTAGTCTTATATCGAATATCTCATCTTATATAGGAAATTAATCTTATATCGAATATCTCATCTTATATAGGAAATTAATCTTATATCGAATATCTCATCTTATATAGGAAATTATTCTCATATCGAGTATCTCATCTTATATAGGAAATTAATCTTAAATCGAATATCTCATCTTATATAGGAAATTAATCTCATATCGAATATCTCATCTTATATAGGAAATTAATCTCATATCGAATATCTCATCTTATATAGGAAATTAATCTCATATCGAATATCTCATCTTATATAGGAAATTAATCTCATATCGAATATCTCATCTTATATAGGAAATTAATCTCATATCGAGTATCTCATCTTATATAGGAAATTAATCTCATATCGAGTATCTCATCTTATATAGGAAATTAATCTTATATCGAATATCTCATCTTATATGGGAAATTATTCTTATATCGAATATCTCATCTTATATAGGAAATTAGTCTTATATCGAATATCTCATCTTATATAGGAAATTAATCTTATATCGAATATCTCATCTTATATAGGAAATTATTCTTATATCGAATATCTCATCTTATATAGGAAATTAATCTCATATCGAGTATCTCATCTTATAAAGGAAATTAATCTCATATCGAATATCTCATCTTATATAGGAAATTAATCTCATATCGAATATCTCATCTTATATAGGAAATTAATCTTATATCGAATATCTCATCTTATATAGGAAATTAATCTTATATCGTATATCTCATCTTATATAGGAAATTAGTCTTATATCGAATATCTCATCTTATATAGGAAATTAATCTTATATCGAATATCTCATCTTATATAGGAAATTAATCTTATATCGAATATCTCATCTTATATAGGAAATTAATCTTATATCGAATATCTCATCTTATATAGGAAATTAGTCTTATATCGAATATCTCATCTTATATAGGAAATTAATCTTATATCGAATATCTCATCTGGTATAGGAAATTAATCTTATATCGAGTATCTCATCTTATATAGGAAATTATTCTTATATCGAATATCTCATCTTATATAGGAAATTAATCTTATATCGAGTATCTCATCTTATATAGGAAATTAATCTTATATCGAATATCTTATCTTATATAGGAAAATAGTCTTATATCGAGTATCTCATCTTATATAGGAAATTTATCTTATATCGAATATCTCATCTTATATAGGAAATTAATCTTATATCGAATATCTCATCTTATATAGGAAATTAATCTTATATCGAATATCTGATCTTAAATAGGAAATTAATCTTATATCGAGTATCTCATATTATATAAGAAATTAATCTCATATCGAGTATCTCATCTTATATAGGAAATTAATCTTATATCGAATATCTCATCTTATATAGGAAATTAATCTTATATCGAATATCTCATCTTATATATGAAATTAATCTCATATCGAGTATCTCATCTTATATAGGAAATTAATCTTATATCGAATATCTCATCTTATATAGGAAATTATTCTTATATCGAGTATCTCATCTTATATGAGAAATTAATCTCATATCGAGTATCTCATCTTATATAGGAAATTAATCTTATATCGAATATCTCATCTTATATAGGAAATTAATCTCATATCGAATATCTCATCTTATATAGGAAATTAATCTCATATCGAGTATCTCATCTTATATAGGAAATTAATCTTATATCGAGTATCTCATCTTATATAGGAAATTAGTCTTATATCGAACATCTTATCTTATATAGGAAATTAATCTTATATCGAATATCTCATCTTATATAGGAAATTAGTCTTATGTCGAATATCTCATCTTATATAGGAAATTAATCTTATATCGAATATCTCATCTTATATAGGAAATTAGTCTTATATCGAATATCTTATCTTATATAGGAAATTAATCTTATATCGAATATCTCATCTTATATAGGAAATTAATCTTATATCGAATATCTCATCTTATATAGGAAATTAATCTCATATCGAGTATCTCATCTTATATAGGAAATTAATCTTATATCGAATATCTCTTCTTATATAGGAAATTAAACTTATATCGAGTATCTCATCTTATATAGGAAATTAATCTCATATCGAGTATCTCATCTTATATAGGAAATTAATCTTATATCGAGTATCTCATCTTATAAAGGAAATTAATCTTATATCGAATATCTCATCTTATATAGGAAATTAATCTTATATCGAATATCTCATCTTATATAGGAAATTAGTCTTATATCGAATATCTCATCTTATATAGGAAATTAATCTTATATCGAATATCTCATCTTATATAGGAAATTAATCTTATATCGAATATCTCATCTTATATAGGAAATTTTTCTTATATCGAATATCTCATCTTATATAGGAAAATAATCTTATATCGAATATCTCATCTTATATGGGAAATTATTCTTATATCGAATATCTCATCTTATATAGGAAATTAGTCTTATATCGAATATCTCATCTTATATAGGAAATTAATCTTATATCGAATATCTCATCTTATATAGGAAATTAATCTTATATCGAATATCTCATCTTATATAGGAAATTAATCTCATATCGAGTATCTCATCTTATAAAGGAAATTAATCTCATATCGAATATCTCATCTTATATAGGAAATTATTCTCATATCGAATATCTCATCTTATATAGGAAATTAATCTTATATCGAATATCTCATCTTATATAGGAAATTAATCTTATATCGTATATCTCATCTTATATAGGAAATTAGTCTTATATCGAATATCTCATCTTATATAGGAAATTAATCTTATATCGAATATCTCATCTTATATAGGAAATTAATCTTATATCGAATATCTCATCTTATATAGGAAATTAATCTTATATCGAATATCTCATCTTATATAGGAAATTAGTCTTATATCGAATATCTCATCTTATATAGGAAATTAATCTTATATCGAATATCTCATCTTATATAGGAAATTAATCTTATATCGAATATCTCATCTTATATAGGAAATTAATCTCATATCGAGTATCTCATCTTATATAGGAAATTATTCTCATATTGAGTATCTCATCTTATAAAGGAAATTAATCTTATATCGAATATCTCATCTTATATAGGAAATTAATCTTATATCGAATATCTTATCTTATATAGGAAATTAATCTTATATCGAATATCTCATCTTATATAGGAAATTAATCTCATATCGAATATCTCATCTTATATAGGAAATTAATCTCATATCGAATATCTCATCTTATATAGGAAATTAATCTCATATCGAATATCTCATCTTATATAGGAAATTAATCTCATATCTAGTATCTCATCTTATATAGGAAATTAATCTCATATCGAGTATCTCATCGTATATAGGAAATTATTCTTATATCGAATATCTTATCTTATATAGGAAATTTATCTTATATCGAATATCTCATCTTATATAGGAAATTAATCTCATATCGAATATCCCATCTTATATAGGAAATTAATCTCATATCGAATATCTCATCTTATATAGGAAATTAATCTCATATCGAATATCTCATCTTATATAGGAAATTAATCTCATATCGAATATCTCATCTTATATAGGAAATTATTCTCATATCGAATATCTCATCTTATATAGGAAATTAATCTCATATCGAATATCTCATCTGATATAGGAAATTAATCTCATATCGAGTATCTCATCTTATATAGGAAATTAATCTTATATCGAATATCCCATCTTATATAGGAAATTATTCTTATCTCGAATATCTCATCTTATATAGGAAATTAATCTTATATCGAATATCTCATCTTATATAGGAAATTATTCTCATATCGAGTATCTCATCTTATAAAGGAAATTAATCTTATATCGAATATCTCATCTTATATAGGAAATTAATCTCATATCGAATATCTCATCTTATATAGGAAATTAATCTCATATCGAGTATCTTATCTTATATAGGAAATTAATCTCATATCGAGTATCTCATCTTATATAGGAAATTAATCTTATATCGAATATCTTATCTTATATAGGAAATTAATCTTATATCGAATATCTCATCTTATATAGGAAATCAATCTCATATCGAATATCTCATCTTATATAGGAAATTAATCTCATATCGAATATCTCATCTTATATAGGAAATTAATCTCATATCGAATATCTCATCTTATATAGGAAATTAATCTCATATCGAATATCTCATCTTATATAGGAAATTAATCTCATATCGAATATCTCATCTTATATAGGAAATTAATCTCATATCGAATATCTTATCTTATATAGGAAATTTATCTTATATCGAATATCTCATCTTATATAGGAAATTAATCTTATATCGAATATCTTATCTTATATAGGAAATTAATCTTATATCGAATATCTCATCTTATATAGGAAATTAATCTTATATCGAATATCTCATCTTATATAGGAAATTAATCTTATATCGTATATCTCATCTTATATAGGAAATTAGTCTTATATCGAATATCTCATCTTATATAGGAAATTAATCTTATATCGAATATCTTATCTTATATAGGAAATTATTCTTATATCGAATATCTCATCTTATATAGGAAATTAATCTCAAATCGAATATCTCATCTTATATAGGAAATTAATCTCATATCGAATATCTCATCTTATATAGGAAATTAATCTCATATCGAATATCTCATCTTATATAGGAAATTAATCTCATATCTAGTATCTCATCTTATATAGGAAATTAATCTCATATCGAGTATCTCATCTTATATAGGAAATTATTCTTATATCGAATATCTTATCTTATATAGGAAATTTATCTTATATCGAATATCTCATCTTATATAGGAAATTAATCTCATATCGAATATCTCATCTTATATAGGAAATTAATCTCATATCGAATATCTCATCTTATATAGGAAATTAATCTCATATCGAATATCTCATCTTATATAGGAAATTAATCTCATATCGAATATCTCATCTTATATAGGAAATTATTCTCATATCGAATATCTCATCTTATATAGGAAATTAATCTCATATCGAATATCTCATCTTATATAGGAAATTAATCTCATATCGAGTATCTCATCTTATATAGGAAATTAATCTTATATCGAATATCTCATCTTATATAGGAAATTATTCTTATCTCGAATATCTCATCTTATATAGGAAATTAATCTTATATCGAATATCTCATCTTATATAGGAAATTAATCTCATATCGAGTATCTCATCTTATAAAGGAAATTAATCTCATATCGAATATCTCATCTTATATAGGAAATTAATCTCATATCGAATATCTCATCTTATATAGGAAATTAATCTCATATCGAGTATCTTATCTTATATAGGAAATTAATCTCATATCGAGTATCTCATCTTATATAGGAAATTAATCTTATATCGAATATCTTATCTTATATAGGAAATTAATCTTATATCGAATATCTCATCTTATATAGGAAATTAATCTCATATCGAATATCTCATCTTATATAGGAAATTAATCTCATATCGAATATCTCATCTTATATAGGAAATTAATCTCATATCGAATATCTCATCTTATATAGGAAATTAATCTCATATCGAAAATCTCATCTTATATAGGAAATTAATCTCATATCGAATATCTCATCTTATATAGGAAATTAATCTCATATCGAGTATCTCATCTTATATAGGAAATTAATCTTATATCGAGTATCTCATCTTATATAGGAAATTAATCTTATATCGAATATCCTATCTTATATAGGAAATTAGTCTTATATCGAGTATCTCATCTTATATAGGAAATTAATCTTATATCGAATATCTTATCTTATATAGGAAATTAGACTTATATCGAATATCTCATCTTATGTAGGAAATTAATCTTATATCGAATATCTCATCTTATATAGGAAATTAATCTTATATCGAGTATCTCATCTTATGTAGGAAATTAATCTTATATCGAGTATCTCATCTTATATAGGAAATTAATCTTATATCGAATATCTCATCTTATATAGGAAATTATTCTTATATCGAGTATCTCATCTTATATAGGAAATTAATCTTATATCGAATATCTCATCTTATATAGGAAATTAGTCTTATATCGAGTATCTCATCTTATATAGGAAATTAATCTTATATCGAATATCTTATCTTATATAGGAAATTAGTCTTATATCGAATATCTCATCTTATGTAGGAAATTAATCTTATATCGAATATCTCATCTTATATAGGAAATTAATCTTATATCGAGTATCTCATCTTATATAGGAAATTATTCTTATATCGAATATCTCATCTTATATAGGAAATTAATCTTATATCGAGTATCTCATCTTATATAGGAAATTAATTTTATTTCGAATATCTTATCTTATATAGGAAATTAGTCGTATATCGAGTATCTCAATTTATATAGGAAATTAATCTTATATCGAATATCTCATCTTATATAGGAAATTAATCTTATATCGAATATCTCATCATAAATAGGAAATTAATCTTATATCGAGTATCTCATCTTATATAGGAAATTAATCTTATATCGAATATCTCATCTTATATAGGAAATTAGTCTTATATCGAATATCTCATCTTATATAGGAAATTAATCTTATATCGAATATCTCATCTTATATAGGAAATTAATCTTATATCGAATATCTCATCTTATATAGGAAATTAATCTTATATCGAGTATCTCATCTTATATAGGAAATTAATCTTATATCGAATATCTCATCTTATATAGGAAATTAATCTTATATCGAATATCTCATCTTATATAGGAAATTAATCTTATATCGAGTATCTCATCTTATATAGGAAATTAATCTTATTTCGAATATCTCATCTTATATAGGAAATTAATCTCATATCGAGTATCTCATCTTATATAGGAAATTAATCTTATATCGAATATCTCATCTTATATAGGAAATTAATCTTATATCGAATATTTCATCTTATATAGGAAATTAATCTTATATCGAAAATCTCATCTTATATAGGAAATTAGTCTTATATCGAGTATCTCATCTTATATAGGAAATTAGTCTTATATCGAATATCTCATCTTATATAGGAAATTAATCTTATATCGAATATCTCATCTTATATAGGAAATTAATCTCATATCGAATATCTCATCTTATATAGGAAATTAATCTCATATCGAGTATCTCATCTTATATAGGAAATTTTTCTTATATCGAATATCTCATCTTATATAGGAAATCAATCTTATATCGAATATCTCATCTTATATAGGAAATTAATCTTATATCGAATATCTCATCTTATATAGGAAATTAGTCTTATATCGAATATCTCATCTTATATAGGAAATTAATCTTATATCGAATATCTCATCTTATATAGGAAATTAATCTTATATCGAATATCTCATCTTATATAGGAAATTATTCTCATATCGAGTATCTCATCTTATATAGGAAATTAATCTTAAATCGAATATCTCATCTTATATAGGAAATTAATCTCATATCGAATATCTCATCTTATATAGGAAATTAATCTCATATCGAATATCTCATCTTATATAGGAAATTAATCTCATATCGAATATCTCATCTTATATAGGAAATTAATCTCATATCGAATATCTCATCTTATATAGGAAATTAATCTCATATCGAGTATCTCATCTTATATAGGAAATTAATCTCATATCGAGTATCTCATCTTATATAGGAAATTATTCTTATATCGAATATCTCATCTTATATGGGAAATTATTCTTATATCGAATATCTCATCTTATATAGGAAATTAGTCTTATATCGAATATCTCATCTTATATAGGAAATTAATCTTATATCGAATATCTCATCTTATATAGGAAATTATTCTTATATCGAATATCTCATCTTATATAGGAAATTAATCTCATATCGAGTATCTCATCTTATAAAGGAAATTAATCTCATATCGAATATCTCATCTTATATAGGAAATTAATCTCATATCGAATATCTCATCATATATAGGAAATTAGTCTTATATCGAATATCTCATCTTATATAGGAAATTAATCTTATATCGTATATCTCATCTTATATAGGAAATTAGTCTTATATCGAATATCTCATCTTATATAGGAAATTAATCTTATATCGAATATCTCATCTTATATAGGAAATTAATCTTATATCGAATATCTCATCTTATATAGGAAATTAATCTTATATCGAATATCTCATCTTATATAGGAAATTAGTCTTATATCGAATATCTCATCTTATATAGGAAATTATTCTTATATCGAATATCTCATCTGGTATAGGAAATTAATCTTATATCGAGTATCTCATCTTATATAGGAAATTATTCTTATATCGAATATCTCATCTTATATAGGAAATTAATCTTATATCGAGTATCTCATCTTATATAGGAAATTAATCTTATATCGAATATCTTATCTTATATAGGAAAATAGTCTTATATCGAGTATCTCATCTTATATAGGAAATTTATCTTATATCGAATATCTCATCTTATATAGGAAATTAATCTTATATCGAATATCTCATCTTATATAGGAAATTAATCTTATATCGAATATCTGATCTTAAATAGGAAATTAATCTTATATCGAGTATCTCATATTATATAAGAAATTAATCTCATATCGAGTATCTCATCTTATATAGGAAATTAATCTTATATCGAATATCTCATCTTATATAGGAAATTAATCTTATATCGAATATCTCATCTTATATATGAAATTAATCTCATATCGAGTATCTCATCTTATATAGGAAATTAATCTTATATCGAATATCTCATCTTATATAGGAAATTATTCTTATATCGAGTATCTCATCTTATATGAGAAATTAATCTCATATCGAGTATCTCATCTTATATAGGAAATTAATCTTATATCGAATATCTCATCTTATATAGGAAATTAATCTCATATCGAATATCTCATCTTATATAGGAAATTAATCTCATATCGAGTATCTCATCTTATATAGGAAATTAATCTTATATCGAGTATCTCATCTTATATAGGAAATTAGTCTTATATCGAATATCTTATCTTATATAGGAAATTAATCTTATATCGAATATCTCATCTTATATAGGAAATTAGTCTTATGTCGAATATCTCATCTTATATAGGAAATTAATCTTATATCGAATATCTCATCTTATATAGGAAATTAGTCTTATATCGAATATCTTATCTTATATAGGAAATTAATCTTATATCGAATATCTCATCTTATATAGGAAATTAATCTTATATCGAATATCTCATCTTATATAGGAAATTAATCTCATATCGAGTATCTCATCTTATATAGGAAATTAATCTTATATCGAATATCTCTTCTTATATAGGAAATTAATCTTATATCGAGTATCTCATCTTATATAGGAAATTAATCTCATATCGAGTATCTCATCTTATATAGGAAATTAATCTTATATCGAGTATCTCATCTTATAAAGGAAATTAATCTTATATCGAATATCTCATCTTATATAGGAAATTAATCTTATATCGAATATCTCATCTTATATAGGAAATTAGTCTTATATCGAATATCTCATCTTATATAGGAAATTAATCTTATATCGAATATCTCATCTTATATAGGAAATTAATCTTATATCGAATATCTCATCTTATATAGGAAATTTTTCTTATATCGAATATCTCATCTTATATAGGAAAATAATCTTATATCGAATATCTCATCTTATATGGGAAATTATTCTTATATCGAATATCTCATCTTATATAGGAAATTAGTCTTATATCGAATATCTCATCTTATATAGGAAATTAATCTTATATCGAATATCTCATCTTATATAGGAAATTAATCTTATATCGAATATCTCATCTTATATAGGAAATTAATCTCATATCGAGTATCTCATCTTATAAAGGAAATTAATCTCATATCGAATATCTCATCTTATATAGGAAATTATTCTCATATCGAATATCTCATCTTATATAGGAAATTAATCTTATATCGAATATCTCATCTTATATAGGAAATTAATCTTATATCGTATATCTCATCTTATATAGGAAATTAGTCTTATATCGAATATCTCATCTTATATAGGAAATTAATCTTATATCGAATATCTCATCTTATATAGGAAATTAATCTTATATCGAATATCTCATCTTATATAGGAAATTAATCTTATATCGAATATCTCATCTTATATAGGAAATTAGTCTTATATCGAATATCTCATCTTATATAGGAAATTAATCTTATATCGAATATCTCATCTTATATAGGAAATTAATCTTATATCGAATATCTCATCTTATATAGGAAATTAATCTCATATCGAGTATCTCATCTTATATAGGAAATTATTCTCATATTGAGTATCTCATCTTATAAAGGAAATTAATCTTATATCGAATATCTCATCTTATATAGGAAATTAATCTTATATCGAATATCTTATCTTATATAGGAAATTAATCTTATATCGAATATCTCATCTTATATAGGAAATTAATCTCATATCGAATATCTCATCTTATATAGGAAATTAATCTCATATCGAATATCTCATCTTATATAGGAAATTAATCTCATATCGAATATCTCATCTTATATAGGAAATTAATCTCATATCTAGTATCTCATCTTATATAGGAAATTAATCTCATATCGAGTATCTCATCGTATATAGGAAATTATTCTTATATCGAATATCTTATCTTATATAGGAAATTTATCTTATATCGAATATCTCATCTTATATAGGAAATTAATCTCATATCGAATATCCCATCTTATATAGGAAATTAATCTCATATCGAATATCTCATCTTATATAGGAAATTAATCTCATATCGAATATCTCATCTTATATAGGAAATTAATCTCATATCGAATATCTCATCTTATATAGGAAATTATTCTCATATCGAATATCTCATCTTATATAGGAAATTAATCTCATATCGAATATCTCATCTGATATAGGAAATTAATCTCATATCGAGTATCTCATCTTATATAGGAAATTAATCTTATATCGAATATCTCATCTTATATAGGAAATTATTCTTATCTCGAATATCTCATCTTATATAGGAAATTAATCTTATATCGAATATCTCATCTTATATAGGAAATTATTCTCATATCGAGTATCTCATCTTATAAAGGAAATTAATCTTATATCGAATATCTCATCTTATATAGGAAATTAATCTCATATCGAATATCTCATCTTATATAGGAAATTAATCTCATATCGAGTATCTTATCTTATATAGGAAATTAATCTCATATCGAGTATCTCATCTTATATAGGAAATTAATCTTATATCGAATATCTTATCTTATATAGGAAATTAATCTTATATCGAATATCTCATCTTATATAGGAAATCAATCTCATATCGAATATCTCATCTTATATAGGAAATTAATCTCATATCGAATATCTCATCTTATATAGGAAATTAATCTCATATCGAATATCTCATCTTATATAGGAAATTAATCTCATATCGAATATCTCATCTTATATAGGAAATTAATCTCATATCGAATATCTCATCTTATATAGGAAATTAATCTCATATCGAATATCTTATCTTATATAGGAAATTTATCTTATATCGAATATCTCATCTTATATAGGAAATTAATCTTATATCGAATATCTTATCTTATATAGGAAATTAATCTTATATCGAATATCTCATCTTATATAGGAAATTAATCTTATATCGAATATCTCATCTTATATAGGAAATTAATCTTATATCGTATATCTCATCTTATATAGGAAATTAGTCTTATATCGAATATCTCATCTTATATAGGAAATTAATCTTATATCGAATATCTTATCTTATATAGGAAATTATTCTTATATCGAATATCTCATCTTATATAGGAAATTAATCTCAAATCGAATATCTCATCTTATATAGGAAATTAATCTCATATCGAATATCTCATCTTATATAGGAAATTAATCTCATATCGAATATCTCATCTTATATAGGAAATTAATCTCATATCTAGTATCTCATCTTATATAGGAAATTAATCTCATATCGAGTATCTCATCTTATATAGGAAATTATTCTTATATCGAATATCTTATCTTATATAGGAAATTTATCTTATATCGAATATCTCATCTTATATAGGAAATTAATCTCATATCGAATATCTCATCTTATATAGGAAATTAATCTCATATCGAATATCTCATCTTATATAGGAAATTAATCTCATATCGAATATCTCATCTTATATAGGAAATTAATCTCATATCGAATATCTCATCTTATATAGGAAATTATTCTCATATCGAATATCTCATCTTATATAGGAAATTAATCTCATATCGAATATCTCATCTTATATAGGAAATTAATCTCATATCGAGTATCTCATCTTATATAGGAAATTAATCTTATATCGAATATCTCATCTTATATAGGAAATTATTCTTATCTCGAATATCTCATCTTATATAGGAAATTAATCTTATATCGAATATCTCATCTTATATAGGAAATTAATCTCATATCGAGTATCTCATCTTATAAAGGAAATTAATCTCATATCGAATATCTCATCTTATATAGGAAATTAATCTCATATCGAATATCTCATCTTATATAGGAAATTAATCTCATATCGAGTATCTTATCTTATATAGGAAATTAATCTCATATCGAGTATCTCATCTTATATAGGAAATTAATCTTATATCGAATATCTTATCTTATATAGGAAATTAATCTTATATCGAATATCTCATCTTATATAGGAAATTAATCTCATATCGAATATCTCATCTTATATAGGAAATTAATCTCATATCGAATATCTCATCTTATATAGGAAATTAATCTCATATCGAATATCTCATCTTATATAGGAAATTAATCTCATATCGAAAATCTCATCTTATATAGGAAATTAATCTCATATCGAATATCTCATCTTATATAGGAAATTAATCTCATATCGAGTATCTCATCTTATATAGGAAATTAATCTTATATCGAGTATCTCATCTTATATAGGAAATTAATCTTATATCGAATATCCTATCTTATATAGGAAATTAGTCTTATATCGAGTATCTCATCTTATATAGGAAATTAATCTTATATCGAATATCTTATCTTATATAGGAAATTAGACTTATATCGAATATCTCATCTTATGTAGGAAATTAATCTTATATCGAATATCTCATCTTATATAGGAAATTAATCTTATATCGAGTATCTCATCTTATGTAGGAAATTAATCTTATATCGAGTATCTCATCTTATATAGGAAATTAATCTTATATCGAATATCTCATCTTATATAGGAAATTATTCTTATATCGAGTATCTCATCTTATATAGGAAATTAATCTTATATCGAATATCTCATCTTATATAGGAAATTAGTCTTATATCGAGTATCTCATCTTATATAGGAAATTAATCTTATATCGAATATCTTATCTTATATAGGAAATTAGTCTTATATCGAATATCTCATCTTATGTAGGAAATTAATCTTATATCGAATATCTCATCTTATATAGGAAATTAATCTTATATCGAGTATCTCATCTTATATAGGAAATTATTCTTATATCGAATATCTCATCTTATATAGGAAATTAATCTTATATCGAGTATCTCATCTTATATAGGAAATTAATTTTATTTCGAATATCTTATCTTATATAGGAAATTAGTCGTATATCGAGTATCTCAATTTATATAGGAAATTAATCTTATATCGAATATCTCATCTTATATAGGAAATTAATCTTATATCGAATATCTCATCATAAATAGGAAATTAATCTTATATCGAGTATCTCATCTTATATAGGAAATTAATCTTATATCGAATATCTCATCTTATATAGGAAATTAGTCTTATATCGAATATCTCATCTTATATAGGAAATTAATCTTATATCGAATATCTCATCTTATATAGGAAATTAATCTTATATCGAATATCTCATCTTATATAGGAAATTAATCTTATATCGAGTATCTCATCTTATATAGGAAATTAATCTTATATCGAATATCTCATCTTATATAGGAAATTAATCTTATATCGAATATCTCATCTTATATAGGAAATTAATCTTATATCGAGTATCTCATCTTATATAGGAAATTAATCTTATTTCGAATATCTCATCTTATATAGGAAATTAATCTCATATCGAGTATCTCATCTTATATAGGAAATTAATCTTATATCGAATATCTCATCTTATATACGAAATTAATCTTATATCGAATATTTCATCTTATATAGGAAATTAATCTTATATCGAAAATCTCATCTTATATAGGAAATTAGTCTTATATCGAGTATCTCATCTTATATAGGAAATTAGTCTTATATCGAATATCTCATCTTATATAGGAAATTAATCTTATATCGAATATCTCATCTTATATAGGAAATTAATCTCATATCGAATATCTCATCTTATATAGGAAATTAATCTCATATCGAGTATCTCATCTTATATAGGAAATTTTTCTTATATCGAATATCTCATCTTATATAGGAAATCAATCTTATATCGAATATCTCATCTTATATAGGAAATTAATCTTATATCGAATATCTCATCTTATATAGGAAATTAATCTTATATCGAATATCTCATCTTATATAGGAAATTAGTCTTATATCGAATATCTCATCTTATATAGGAAATTAATCTTATATCGAATATCTCATCTTATATAGGAAATTAATCTTATATCGAATATCTCATCTTATATAGGAAATTAATCTCATATCGAGTATCTCATCTTATATAGAAAATTAATCTTATATCGAATATCTCATCTTATATAGGAAATTAATCTTATATCGCATATCTCATCTTATATAGGAAATTAGTCTTATATCGAATATCTTATCTTATATAGGAAATTAATCTCGTATCGAACATCTCATCTTATAAAGGAAATTAATCTTATATCGAATATCTCATCTTATATAGGAAATTAATCTTATATCGAGTATATCATCTTATATAGGAAATTAATCTTATATCGAATATCTCATCTTATATAGGAAATTAATCTTATATCGAATATCTCATCTTATATGGGAAATTAGTCTTATATCGAATATCTCATCTTATATAGGAAATTAATCTTATATCGAATATCTCATCTTATATTGTACAGAAATCTTACAGGCTATCCTGTAATCGTTTAGAGTTGATTAAATTTAAGCTTGTTTCCTCGTGAACTTAAAATTAAGGAATAAAATTAAATTAACATTTAACTTATAAGTAAAACTTAATCTCAGAATATTAACTTTGAAATTGATATAGAAAAAACTTATTACATTAATATATAAAAATTCCATAACCCAGCTCTAGGCTTGTATTTGGTTTCTTGAACTTTAGTTTGCCATCCTGAATACAGCCAATTGAATACACCATTTGAGCCAAACTGAACTGACCTCTCAAATTTTCTCGAAGCCGATTCAGATCGCCTCCAGCCATTGACCTCACAACTTCAACTTTATTACTGGAGCCTACACAGCCTTTGCCGTTTCCACCGGCCCCTGCATCCCCAGCGGAATCTCCCGTGCTGCCAACGCAGGGACGCCAGTGGGGTTTCCTTCGCATCGCTATGCTGCGCTTCTCCGTTCCACCGAGGACCGAGCGGACGGGGATGACGGGCTAAGGCATCCTACCTGCTGCTGACCGCTCCGCTCACCATCCACTCGCCTGACTCCGCTTCCCGGCACATCCTGAAGCTCACGAGCTTATTGGAGGTTGGTGAACTATTAGTTCAGTAACCAATTACTTGCCATGCCGTGAGCTGGGTACTTAGGACGACGTTTCCCCATGCATTCTTAATAACTAACTTATAACGCATAAACTTACCTTTATAACTTATAACTTACCTTAAAAAACTTATAACTTATAACTTACCTTAAAAAACTTATAACTTATAACTTACCTTAAAAAACTTATAACTTATAACTTACCTTAAAAAACTTATAACTTATAACTTACCTTAAAAAACTTATAACTTATAACTTACCTTAAAAAACTTATAACTTATAACTTACCTTAAAAAACTTATAACTTACAACTTACCTTAAAAAACTTATAACTTACAACTTACCTTAAAAAACTTATAACTTACAACTTACCTTAAAAAACTTATAAACTTATTACCTAAAAACTTATTTTACAACGATAAACCGTATTAAACCTAAGACTAAACACTATATCGTATCTAACTGCAACTAACTCCACAGAGCTCGGGTGCTTGCTTCCTACGACAGCAGTCAGAGATCGCAAGTGGACCGCCCGCCTGTCTCCCAGAAGACCGGCTCTGAAGGACTCTTACCTTTGTTGCCCTTAGTTTTAGTGCTTTAGTCTTGTTTAAATGTCGTTCTGACATTTGACGTAATAAATTACGGTGAATTTTCCCATTACGAAACTCCGGATATTTCAATTTCCTATATATAACATTAATCAATCCTTTATTTTTCTATATGGTGGCCAGTATGGGGAAACGTGTGTTGCCGGGAGCCCAGGTTTGTCGGCGAGTGTGGTGCAGCATCAGCGGCAGCAGCATTCTTCTTTAACATATTTTTCTAAACCTTGCGACTTTTGCGCCTAAAACCTTAACTTGAACTAATATTTTCTACCGATTCATTACAGCTATGGCTTCCAAAAAAGAAGCTTCTCAGCGAGCGGCTGGGAACGGCGACCTCACTATTTTGACAAAAACCCGCAAGTATGTACGGCAGCGTGTAACTCGCTTACACAACACCGTTAAAGCTGCCATAGACGGTTACTCACAACATGATAAACTGATAAACATTTCTAAAGTTACCTCCTTGCAGGTTGAGCTAAAAGATCTAGACAAGTCTATTTTTGACTTGCTGCTTCGCAGCGACGCTACTGACGACGTGCTGGAGACTGCTGCCAACGAGCAGGAGTCGTACGAGGCGCAATTGTTCGATTGCCTGGCCCTCCTCCAGTCACAACCTTCTACCTCTACATCTGCCAGAGGTGACGCAGCTGGTACTTCCTCCGCCTCAAATGCAGGTATCGTAAATGTACAACAAAAATTAAAACTTCCCGATGTTCCCTTGCCTAAATTCAGCAACTCTCCTAACGAAAATTTTGAAAAGTTCCTGTTCAGTTTCGAAGCAATTTTTGACAAACATAATTTAACCTCTTATGAAAAATTCGTGTACCTCTACAATCAAGTTTCGGGCTCGCCAAAAATTTTGTTAGATTCCCTAGATATACCTGATCAGACCTACGAAACGGCGAAAGACCTGTTGCAAAAGGCCTTTGCATCAGTAATTATTCAAAAGTACAACGCCATTGAAAAACTTGCCAGCATCAAACTAACAGAGTCTGATGACCCTTATGTCTACATCGGCGAGCTTAAATCCACAGTTGCTGCTTTCAAAAAACTAGAAATAGACGTAGACGCGGTCATGGCGTACTTTTTCTGGAACGCTCTTAATACCAAATTTCAGAACATTCTCATCCAAATAACCAACACTAATAAGCCATCTCTTTCTCAGATAGAAAACAACCTGTTTGAAGCCACGGAGCGCTACAAACGTGAACTTCAACCTGCTGACGCTCCAAAACGGATCGACCGTAAGTTAACTAAAACTAATCCCACGGTCTCCTCAGCCGTCGCTGTGAAGCCCAAAAAACAATTCTGTGTGCTGTGCAGATCGGATGATGTAAATGCTGACCATAATCTTAGCCAGTGCTCAAGGTATGACAACCCCACCAAAAAATTTGATAAACTTAAATCTATTCGTGCTTGTACCAAATGCTCCTTTCAGAACCACAACGCGGCAAACTGTCGGTTCAATTTTTCCTCGGCATGTCGTACTTGTAATGGTCAGCACATGACCTATTTGTGCCAAAAAGGCGAACTTCAGGGGTCTGCACCTAAGCATACGACAAACGCTCTGACGCTAACTGAATCTTTTTTCAGCAAAACTTTCGATGACTTGAATTTACTACCTACCCTTACCGCAGAGATCAAATCCTCTAAAGTTAGGATATTGAAAGACGGTGGCAGCCAAAGGAATTTTATTTCTTCTCCCTTGGCCAGTGAACTCTCTCTTCCTGTGGTAAGGGAAAATGAAAAGGTAAAAATTCAAGGGTTTAATTCAAGTACAGAACTGGTTACGAACATTGTCGAGGTTCCGCTTGAAGCTGGGAACAAACATTTCTCAGTGGAGGCAATTTGTGTCCCGTCCATTCAAATTACATTGCCCACTTCAGGACTGGGGCCAATTGCATCTACTTTTCAACATAAAGGTTACGCGTTAGCCGACTCCTCTTACGCAGATTCCTCTTTTCCAGAACAAATTTCGCTCGTCTTGGGCACGGAATGTGATCCCTTCTTCAATATGAAGTACGTGAATTTTGGTAACCCTGGTAAAGAGTCCTGTTACATCGACTCTGCAGTAGGAATTTTCTTGACGGGCAACGTTCGAACCATTGAACAAAATTTACCCTTCTTGTCACCCTTACAGCAAGATGCAGATCATCCTGGCCAGTCCATGTCTTGTGGTGCCGCAGACGTTGCAGTCTCGCAACACCATCGCCAGCCTGGGTCCGGCGAGCAGAAATCTGGTGAGACTAATCATTACTCTGATTTAGACTCGTTTCTTGCTCGTGCGCCCGCAGACGAGCTCAGCTCCCGTTGTGACGGGCTTCTAGGTTTGGACCCACCGTGTGATCCTGAGCAAACGGAATTGAACGACAAGTTAGTTGACTACGTCATGACGAACACAAAACGAAATCATGAAGGTAGACTAGTCATGCCACTAATGTGGAATCCTAAAATTTCTCATAAACTGTCTAAAAATTACGCCTTGTCGCATCAAATATTACGTAGCAATTATAAAAAACTTGCGTCGAATGCCGACCGTCTCAAAATGTACAATGATGTGTTCAAGGAGCAGGAGCAAAACGGCATTATTGAGCGTATCGATAACACAGAGGAATTTATGGCAACCCATCCCGAATGTAGCTTCTTGCCACATATGGGCGTCTTTCGGATGGAGCACGACACTACCAAATGTCGTGTAGTGTTCCTGGCCAACCTCTGTGAGAAAGCTCAGGGTTCTGTCAGCCATAACCAAGCCACTCTGCCAGGGCCATGCCTGAATTCAAAACCTGAAGTTGCACTAGTCTGGCACAGATTTGATAAATATCTTTTAACCTTTGATATAAAACAGGCGTTTCTGAACATACAGTTACGAGAAGTGGACCAGAACAGGCTTTGTTTTTTATGGTTCAAAAACATACTAAAAAACGATTTGACCCCTATTGCATACAAGAGTCTGAGACTTATGTTTGGTCTCAGACCGAGCCCCACTTTATTAATGCTGGCTCTCTACAGGATATTGATCCTAGACGATCCAGATGACGATCCTTTCTTGTCAGAGCTCCGCAAAGCAGTGTACGGCATGATGTACATGGATAACGGTGGTTATTCAACTAATGACCTGACTAAGCTGACCCTTTCTTACGAGTCCTTGCCGAAGGTTTTCAGCAAGTACCAGTTTCCTTTACAGAAATTCATGACTAACTCACCGTCTTTGCAGCAGAGAATCGACGAAGAAAGCGAGTCAGAAACTCCCCAGGACGTGAAACTTCTGGGCATGACTTGGGACCGGGAAGCTGACACCCTTCGGCCCTGCGCGGTAAAGCTTGACTTAAAGGCAGATACGAAAAGAAAGATTCTGGGAACCATTCATGAAATTTATGACGTGTTCAACGTTTATTGCCCCATTCTCAACAGAGCCAGAGTCTTCTTACACAAACTACAATCTGACCAAAATTTGAAATGGGACTCCAAGCTCCCCAAGAACCTACTTCGGGAGTGGACTCTTATCGCCAAGCAGGTAAATTCCTCTAAGTGTCTCCCGGTTCCTAGATCTCTTGGTCAGCGTGAAAGTAAATTTTCTCTTATTGCCTTCACAGATGCCTCGACCAGCTTGTATGGCTATGTCATATACATAAAAGCTGAAAATGAAAACAAACTTACCCTACTCGCCAGTAAGTCCAAAATTGTCAACAAACAAATGAAAGCCAGATCTGTACCTGTACTAGAACTTGCAGCAGTGCATCTGGGAACAGCTGCATTGATTGACTGGTTTGAGAACTTCACTGGCAGCCAAACCATGACTCCTTTGAACATAACATCCTTGTCTCTCTTTACAGACAGCATGGTGGCTTTGCATTGGATCAAATCATTCTCCATTGATTTCGATAAGATGTCAAAAAGGAACGTCTTTACCATGAACAAACTACAAGAGATAGAATCTCTCTGTAATAAAAAGCCTATAAATTTCAGGTTCACCGCTGGACAGGAAAATCCTGCAGATTTCGTTACCCGTTGCCCAAGTGCTAAGCAACTAAACAAATCTAAATATTACACAGGTCCTACCTTCATCCATGAGGGTGCCTCCTCCTTTGACCCAGGCTTCTCCTTGGTGCTGCCTCATGCCGCCAGCAAAGCCGTCGAGGAGTCGGAAGCTCCGGTCTCCGCCGGAGACGAAGCACAGGCCTCTGAACAAGATAATCAGGGTAAGTCGACCATAAACGCTAACGTAAACGCTTGCACTGCAGAGCGAAATTATCCTAACGTCCACTTGGTACCTCTCGATAAATTTTCTTCGTTAGCAAAACTTGTGAAGATTTACAAAAATGTCCTCCTGTTTGTTAACAAATTGAAATTAAAAGTACTAAGATCTGATGCTACTCTTGCTATTCAAACTGAAAATTTGCATTCTAAAGCGATGAGTACCATTTTGCTTGCTGAACAGGGAGAACAGTTTCGTGAGGTACTAGATTACTTGCGAGACGCAAAGAAAGAGAGTAGTAAAGTGCCTCCTTTAATAAAACGTTTGAACGTATTTCTTGCACCGGACGGCCTTTTGAGGGTGAAGTCTAAATTTCCCGAACAAAACGCTAACGCTTACCCGATTCTCTTGCCAAAGGGCAGTCTGCTCACAAGACTGATCATTGCAGACGCTCATGTCTCCATCGGCCACTCCGGTGTCTATTCAGTCCTGCACGAGTTGAGAAAAAATTATTTCTTCATTCACCCATTTTCTGAAGTTAGGAAAGTTCTAAAGCAATGCATCACTTGTCGTAGAGTAAATGAACGACCAATAAAATTGAACCAGAGTCCTTACCGCGACTTCAGAGTCTCTCCAATTGCCAAGCCGTTTTCTTCTGTGTTCCTGGACTACATGGGTCCATACACTATCAAAATTCAAGGTAAAAAACAAAAGGTGTGGATCTTGATCTTGACCTGTCTCTGGAGTAGGGCAATAAATATGAAAGTTTGCTTGAGTGCAGATGCACAAGACTTCCTAAAGGCTCTACAATTGCACGTCTATGAATACGGAATGTTCAAAAGTTGTACAGCTGATTTAGGCAGTCAAATTTCAGCAGGCTTCAACACAATAAGATCTTTCCTCGATGACCATGAAACTCAAACCTACCTAGAGGAGCACGGCATCCGAGAAATAACACTGGCACAGTATTGCAAGGGCAACAGTGCTTTAGGCTCGCTCATTGAATGTTGTGTAAAGGCCTGCAAGAGACTTATCTTCAAAGCTATTGGAAAAAATATTTTGTCGATATTTGATTTCCAATTCTTGATTGCCAAATCTGTGCACCTCATCAACAGGAGACCAATCGCGTTCAAAGAAGCGCTACGTTCTAATCTTGAAAACGTCTCTCCTATAACACCAGAAATGCTGATTCACGGTTACGAGCTTCCTTCTGTCAATATTTTGCCTGATCTTCAATCTATTTCCACAGATGATCCAGACTTCGAACCACGGTCTCTCAAGGACTTCACAGAATACTACTCGACTTTGGTTCGTGCTCACACGGAATTGAATGATATTTATCACTCAGAATTTTTGGCAACCTTGGTTCGTCAAGCTACTGACAAACCGGATAGATATAAACCCGTAAAGCATAAGCTCCTAAAATCGGGCGACATAGTTCTGCTAGTAGATAAATATTTAAAACAATCCACTTACCCTTTAGGTATCGTTCTGAAAACAGAAACTAATTCTCTGGGTGAAGTCACCGCAGCGCATATTCGTAAAAGCACAGGTGACGAGGTCTACCGTCATGCTTCGTCACTAATTCTTCTTCTCTCATCAGACGAGACGCTCAGCAGCCAGCCGGCATGCTCGGACGGACTAGGGTCTGAATCGAATGTGCCTGACGTGCGCCCCTGCCAACGAAAAGCTGCCGTTGCGGCTAAGCGTAAAATACGCTCCTGGGTGGCAGATGACGCAGTGTAAATAATCTAACTTTCATTCGCCTTCATTTCTAGTGAAGCCGAATCCCTGGCGGGGAATGTACAGAAATCTTACAGGCTATCCTGTAATCGTTTAGAGTTGATTAAATTTAAGCTTGTTTCCTCGTGAACTTAAAATTAAGGAATAAAATTAAATTAACATTTAACTTATAAGTAAAACTTAATCTCAGAATATTAACTTTGAAATTGATATAGAAAAAACTTATTACATTAATATATAAAAATTCCATAACCCAGCTCTAGGCTTGTATTTGGTTTCTTGAACTTTAGTTTGCCATCCTGAATACAGCCAATTGAATACACCATTTGAGCCAAACTGAACTGACCTCTCAAATTTTCTCGAAGCCGATTCAGATCGCCTCCAGCCATTGACCTCACAACTTCAACTTTATTACTGGAGCCTACACAGCCTTTGCCGTTTCCACCGGCCCCTGCATCCCCAGCGGAATCTCCCGTGCTGCCAACGCAGGGACGCCAGTGGGGTTTCCTTCGCATCGCTATGCTGCGCTTCTCCGTTCCACCGAGGACCGAGCGGACGGGGATGACGGGCTAAGGCATCCTACCTGCTGCTGACCGCTCCGCTCACCATCCACTCGCCTGACTCCGCTTCCCGGCACATCCTGAAGCTCACGAGCTTATTGGAGGTTGGTGAACTATTAGTTCAGTAACCAATTACTTGCCATGCCGTGAGCTGGGTACTTAGGACGACGTTTCCCCATGCATTCTTAATAACTAACTTATAACGCATAAACTTACCTTTATAACTTATAACTTACCTTAAAAAACTTATAACTTATAACTTACCTTAAAAAACTTATAACTTATAACTTACCTTAAAAAACTTATAACTTATAACTTACCTTAAAAAACTTATAACTTATAACTTACCTTAAAAAACTTATAACTTATAACTTACCTTAAAAAACTTATAACTTATAACTTACCTTAAAAAACTTATAACTTACAACTTACCTTAAAAAACTTATAACTTACAACTTACCTTAAAAAACTTATAACTTACAACTTACCTTAAAAAACTTATAAACTTATTACCTAAAAACTTATTTTACAACGATAAACCGTATTAAACCTAAGACTAAACACTATATCGTATCTAACTGCAACTAACTCCACAGAGCTCGGGTGCTTGCTTCCTACGACAGCAGTCAGAGATCGCAAGTGGACCGCCCGCCTGTCTCCCAGAAGACCGGCTCTGAAGGACTCTTACCTTTGTTGCCCTTAGTTTTAGTGCTTTAGTCTTGTTTAAATGTCGTTCTGACATTTGACGTAATAAATTACGGTGAATTTTCCCATTACGAAACTCCGGATATTTCAATTTCCTATATATAACATTAATCAATCCTTTATTTTTCTATATATATAGGAAATTAATCTTATATCGAATATTTCATCTTATATAGGAAATTATTCTCATATCGAGTATCTCATCTTATATAGGAAATTAATCTTATATCGAATATCTCATCTTATATAAGAAATTAATCTCAAATCGAATATCTCATCTTATATAGGAAATTAATCTCATATCGAATATCTCATCTTATATGGGAAATTAATCTCATATCGAATATCTCATCTTATATAGGAAATTAATCTCATATCGAATATCTCATCTTATATAGGAAATTAATCTCATATCGAGTATCTCATCTTATATAGGAAATTAATCTCATATCGAGTATCTCATCTTATATTGGAAATTAATCTTATATCGAATATCTCATCTTATATGGGAAATTATTCTTATATCGAATATCTCATCTTATATAGGAAATTAGTCTTATATCGAATATCTCATCTTATATAGGAAATTAATCTTATATCGAATATCTCATCTTATATAGGAAATTAATCTTATATCGAATATCTCATCTTATATAGGAAATTAATCTCATATCGAGTATCTCATCTTATAAAGGAAATTAATCTCATATCGAATATCTCATCTTATATAGGAAATTAATCTCATATCGAATATCTCATCTTATATAGGAAATTAATCTTATATCGAATATCTCATCTTATATAGGAAATTAATCTAATATCGTATATCTCATCTTATATAGGAAATTAGTCTTATATCGAATATCTCATCTTATATAGGAAATTTATCTTATATCGAATATCTCATCTTATATAGGAAATTAATCTTATATCGAATATCTCATCTTATATAGGAAATTAATCTTATATCGAATATCTCATCTTCTATAGGAAATTAGTCTTATATCGAATATCTCATCTTATATAGGAAATTAATCTTATATCGAATATCTCATTTTATATAGGAAATTAATCTTATATCGAATATCTCATCTTATATAGGAAATTAATCTCATATCGAGTATCTCATCTTATATAGGAAATTAATCTCATATCGAGTATCTCATCTTATAAAGGAAATTAATCTTATATAGAATATCTCATCTTATATAGGAAATTAATCTTATATCGAATATCTTATCTTATATAGGAAATTAATCTTATATCGAATATCTCATCTTATATAGGAAATTAATCTCATATCGAATATCTCATCTTATATAGGAAATTAATCTCATATCGAATATCTCATCTTATATAGGAAATTAATTTCATATCAAATATCTCATCTTATGTAGGAAATTAATTTCATATCGAGTATCTCATCTTATATAGGAAATTAATCTCATATCGAGTATCTCATCTTATATAGGAAATTAATCTTATATCGAATATCTTACCTTATATAGGAAATTTATCTTATATCGAATATCTCATCTTATATAGGAAATTAATCTCATATCGAATATCTCATCTTATATAGGAAATTAATCTCATATCGAATATCTCATCTTATATAGGAAATTAATCTCATATCGAATATCTCATCTTATATAGGAAATTAATCTCATATCGAATATCTCATCTTATATAGGAAATTATTCTCATATCGAATATCTCATCTTATATAGGAAATTAATCTCATATCGAATATCTCATCTTATATAGGAAATTAATCTCATATCGAGTATCTCATCTTATATAGGAAATTAATCTTATATCGAATATCTCATCTTATATAGGAAATTAATCTTATATCGAATATCTCATCTTATATAGGAAATTAATCTTATATCGAATATCTCATCTTATATAGGAAATTAATCTCATATCGAGTATCTCATCTTATAAAGGAAATTAATCTCATATCGAATATCTCATCTTATATAGGAAATTAATCTCATATCGAATATCTCATCTTATATAGGAAATTAATCTCAAATCGAGTATCTTATCTTATATAGGAAATTAATCTCATATCGAGTATCTCATCTTATATAGGAAATTAATCTTATATCGAATATCTTATCTTATATAGGAAATTAATCTTATATCGAATATCTCATCTTATATAGGAAATTAATCTCATATCGAATATCTCATCTTATATAGGAAATTAATCTCATATCGAATATCTCATCTTATATAGGAAATTAATCTCATATCGAATATCTCATCTTATATAGGAAATTAATCTCATATCGAATATCTCATCTTATATAGGAAATTAATCTCATATCGAATATCTCATCTTATATAGGAAATTAATCTCATATCGAGTATCTCATCTTATATAGGAAATTAATCTTATATCGAGTATCTCATCTTATATAGGAAATTAATCTTATATCGAGTATCTCATCTTATATAGGAAATTAGTCTTATATCGAATATCTTATCTTATATAGGAAATTAATCTTATATCGAATATCTCATCTTATAAAGGAAATTAATCTTATATCGAATATCTCATCTTATATAGGAAATTAATCTTATATCGAATATCTCATCTTATATAGGAAATTAATCTTATATCGAATATCTCATCTTATATAGGAAATTAGTCTTATATCGAGTATCTCATCTTATATAGGAAATTTTTCTTATATCGAATATCTTATCTTATATAGGAAATTAGTCTTATATCGAATATCTCATCTTATATAGGAAATTAATCTCATATCGAATATCTCATCTTATATAGGAAATTATTCTCATATCGAATATCTCATCTTATATAGGAAATTAATCTCATATCGAATATCTCATCTTATATAGGAAATTAATCTCATATCGAGTATCTCATCTTATATAGGAAATTAATCTTATATCGAATATCTCATCTTATATAGGAAATTAATCTTATATCGAATATCTCATCTTATATAGGAAATTAATCTTATATCGAATATCTCATCTTATATAGGAAATTAATCTCATATCGAGTATCTCATCTTATAAAGGAAATTAATCTCATATCGAATATCTCATCTTATATAGGAAATTAATCTCATTTCGAATATCTCATCTTATATAGGAAATTAATCTCAAATCGAGTATCTTATCTTATATAGGAAATTAATCTCATATCGAGTATCTCATCTTATATAGGAAATTAATCTTATATCGAATATCTTATCTTATATAGGAAATTAATCTTATATCGAATATCTCATCTTATATAGGAAATTAATCTCATATCGAATATCTCATCTTATATAGGAAATTAATCTCATATCGAATATCTCATCTTATATAGGAAATTAATCTCATATCGAATATCTCATCTTATATAGGAAATTAATCTCATATCGAATATCTCATCTTATATAGGAAATTAATCTCATATCGAATATCTCATCTTATATAGGAAATTAATCTCATATCGAGTATCTCATCTTATATAGGAAATTAATCTTATATCGAGTATCTCATCTTATATAGGAAATTAATCTTATATCGAGTATCTCATCTTATATAGGAAATTAGTCTTATATCGAATATCTTATCTTATATAGGAAATTAATCTTATATCGAATATCTCATCTTATAAAGGAAATTAATCTTATATCGAATATCTCATCTTATATAGGAAATTAATCTTATATCGAATATCTCATCTTATATAGGAAATTAATCTTATATCGAATATCTCATCTTATATAGGAAATTAGTCTTATATCGAGTATCTCATCTTATATAGGAAATTAATCTTATATCGAATATCTTATCTTATATAGGAAATTAGTCTTATATCGAATATCTCATCTTATGTAGGAAATTTTTCTTATATCGAATATCTCATCTTATATAGGAAATTAATCTTATATCGAGTATCTCATCTTATATAGGAAATTAATTTTATTTCGAATATCTTATCTTATATAGGAAATTAGTCTTATATCGAGTATCTCAATTTATATAGGAAATTAATCTTATATCGAATATCTCATCTTATATAGGAAATTAATCTTATATCGAATATCTCATCTTATATAGGAAATTAATCTTATATCGAGTATCTCATCTTATATAGGAAATTAATCTTATATCGAATATCTCATCTTATATAGGAAATTAGTCTTATATCGAATATCTCATCTTATATAGGAAATTAATCTTATATCGAATATCTCATCTTATATAGGAAATTAATCTCATATCGAGTATCTCATCTTATATAGGAAATTAATCTTATATCGAGTATCTCATCTTATATAGGAAATTAATCTTATATCGAATATCTCATCTTATATAGGAAATTTATCTTATATCGAATATCTCATCTTATATAGGAAATTAATCTTATATCGAGTATCTCATCTTACATAGGAAATTAATCTTATATCGAATATCTCATCTTATATAGGAAATTAATCTTATATCGAATATCTCATCTTATATAGGAAATTAATCTTATATCGAGTATCTCATCTTATATAGGAAATTAATCTTATATCGAATATCTCATCTTATATAGGAAATTAATCTCATATCGAATATCTCATCTTATATAGGAAATTAATCTCATATCGAATATCTCATCTTATATAGGAAATTAATCTCATATCGAATATCTCATCTTATATAGGAAATTAATCTCATATCGAATATCTCATCTTATATAGGAAATTAATCTCATATCGAATATCTCATCTTATATAGGAAATTAATCTCATATCGAATATCTCATCTTATATAGGAAATTAATCTCATATCGAGTATCTCATCTTATAAAGGAAATTAATCTTATATCGAATATCTCATCTTATATAGGAAATTAATCTCATATCGAGTATCTCATCTTATAAAGGAAATTATTCTCATATCGAATATCTCATCTTATATAGGAAATTAATCTCATATCGAGTATCTCATCTTATTTAGGAAATTAATCTTATATCGAATATCTTATCTTATATAGGAAATTAATCTTATATCGAATATCTCATCTTATATAGGAAATTAATCTCATATCGAATATCTCATCTTATATAGGAAATTAATCTCATATCGAATATCTCATCTTATATAGGATATTAATCTCATATCAAATATCTCATCTTATATAAGAAATTAATCTCATATCGAATATCTCATCTTGTATAGGAAATTAATCTCATATCGAGTATCTCATCTTATATAGGAAATAATTCTTATATCGAGTATCTCATCTTATAAAGAAAATTAATCTCATATCGAATATCTCATCTTATATAGGAAATTAATCTCATATCGAGTATCTCATCTTATATAGGAAATTAATCTTATATCGAGTATCTCATCTTATAAAGGAAATTAATCTCATATCGAGTATCTCATCTTATATAGGAAATTAATCTTATATCGAATATCTCATCTTATATAGGAAATTAATCTCATATCGAGTATCTCATCTTATAAAGGAAATTAATCTTATATCGAGTATCTCATCTTATAAAGGAAATTAATCTTATCTAAAATTGAATTTACGTTGTGAAATTTTTTTGGGAAAAAAGTTGGAATATGTTTTGTAGAATTTTAAATCGTTGAAAAAAATTAGCGGAATATGAAATCCGGTTGAAATAAGCGCGAAATTGAAAATATGATAAAATCTAATAACAGGTTAAACTTATAAAGTCAAAAATAACAGGTTAAACTCATAAAAAAAAACAGGTTAAACTTATAAAAAAAGGTTAAACTTATAAAGTCAGAGATACGGTCAGAAAAGCATAAAATTCAGAAAAGGTTCAGAATAAAGAAAAATGTATAAAGTTCAAAAAATATTAAAATAGAGAAGAATAAAAGTATTCGGAAAATGCAAAAATTTGGTTTGGAAAAGGTAGAAAATTTTGATATGAAGTGCTAAACTCTCGTTAGGAAATGGCATCAATACCCAAAAGCAGTCAAAAATGGTCAGAAAAGGCCACAAATGGTTTAAAAAGACGTCGAAAATGCATGAAATAACGAATTAGTTGAAACAACATACAAACAGAAAATTCCTAAAATTCTGAAAAAATATCCAAAATCCTGAGAAAAAAAACAAAATCCACACGAAAATAATTGAAATCCTCAGTAAATGCCCGATATCCTCAAGAATAAAAATGAAAATTCCCCAAAAGCCCCAAATCCCCAGACAATGCCCAAATTCGCAAAAATAATAACATAAAATGACAAAATCACAAAATAATAACATAGAATGCCAATTATCGGAAAAAATAAAATAAAATGCCAAAATTTGCCCCAAAAAATCCCAGAAAATGCCGAAAATCATCCCGAAAAGCCCAAAAATCGTAGAAAGTGCCAAAAATCGCTCAAGAAAATCCAAGAAAACAGCCTTAAAACACCCAAAAGAGCCCAAAAATCCCAGAAAATGCCCAAAAACCCTGCCACATGCCCCCCAAAAATAACATAAAATGCCAGAAATCCCCCAAAAAAGCCAATCTGCTCATTCCGACAAAAAAGAAACACAAAACTTGATTAAAAGAACAAAATTGTGGCCCTGGTCTGCCCAGACAGTCCACCTGTCAACCCAAACATCGCCTGTCAACTGCCCCTGTCACCCTCCTGACAACCGGCAATCAGGGCCGTCGTAACGCGTCGTAACTGCGCCGGCGCTGCGCCGGCAGCTCCGGTGTTGCGTGAGTGTTCAGATGATATTGATTTATATATATCTTAAATATATAGCATGTATGTATAATATAAGTACGATATGAATATATATATCTTATATATAGCATGTATGTATAATATAAGTACGATATGAATATATATATCTTATAAATAGCATGTATGTTTAATATAAGTACGATATGAATATATATATCTCATATATAGCATGTATGTATAATATAAGTACGATATGAATATATATATCTTATATATAGCATGTATGTATAATATAAGTACGATACGAATATTGTGTTAAAATATATGTTGTCATTAATATTATATATTAAAATAAATATTTTTATATCTATATATATATATAACACTGCTTTTATTAGTATTTTCAAATATTATATATACAATGTAACTGTTATGTATTACATTAAATAAATTATATCAATTTTACACGCATTATATATAGCATTAATATGGCAATGCATGTATGATTATTTCCATTAACACACACCTACACATGTCCACACAGATCCACACAGATCCACACACACACACACCTTCACATGTCCACACAGATAAAAAAATAAATCTACACAGATCTATACAGCTCCACACAAACACACACACGCACACTAAAGCTGTAGAAATAATTACGCTACCACGTCGCAACAAATCGTAAAGCTGCCGGCACTGCGCCAGCACCTCCTCTAGCGTGACTGTAGCGGACGGAAGTGGTTAGGGTGAGGGGAGAGTGAGGGGAGAGTGAGGGGAGAGTGAGGGGAGAGTGAGGGGAGAGTGGGAGAAGAGTGAGGGGAGAGTGAGGGGAGAGTGAGGGGAGAGTGAGGGGAGAGTGAGGGGAAAGTGAGGGGAGAGTGAGGGGAGAGTGAGGGGAGAGTGAGGGGAGAGTGAGGGGAGAGTGAGAGAAGAGTGAGGGGAGAGTGAGGGGAGAGTGAGGGGAGAGTGAGGGAAGAGTGAGGGGAGAGTGAGGGAAGAGTAAGGGGAGAGTGAGGGGAGAGTGAGGGGAGAGTGAGGGGAGAGTGAGGGGAGAGTGAGGGGAGAGTGAGGGGAGAGTGAGGGGAGAGTGAGGGGAGAGTGAGGGAGAGTGAGGGGAGAGTGAGGGGAGAGTGAGGGGAGAGTGAGGGGAGAGTGAGGGGAAAGTGAGGGGAGAGTGAGGGGAGAGTGAGGGGAGAGTGAGGGGAGAGTGAGGGGAGAGTGAGAGAAGAGTGAGGGGAGAGTGAGGGGAGAGTGAGGGGAGAGTGGGAGAAGAGTGAGGGGAGAGTGAGGGGAGAGTGAGGGGAGAGTGAGGGGAGAGTGAGGGGAAAGTGAGGGGAGAGTGAGGGGAGAGTGAGGGGAGAGTGAGGGGAGAGTGAGGGGAGAGTGAGAGAAGAGTGAGGGGAGAGTGAAGGGAGAGTGAGGGGAGAGTGAGGGAAGAGTGAGGGGAGAGTGAGGGAAGAGTAAGGGGAGAGTGAGGGGAGAGTGAGGGGAGAGTAAGGGGAGAGTGAGGGGAGAGTGAGGGGAGAGTGAGGGG
>CM059576.1:120765168-120830168 GCA_030386875.1 Morinoia aosen
TGTGTGTGCTGTGTGTGGTGCTGTGTGTGGGTGCTGTGTGTGGTGCTGTGTGTGGTGCTGTGTGTGGTGCTGGTGTGGTGCTGTGTGTGGTGCTGTGTGTGGTGCTGTGTGTTGGTGCTGTGTGTGGTGCTGTAGTGTTGTGCGTGGTGTGCTGTGTGTGCTGTGTGTGCTGTGTGTGGTGCTGTGTGTGGGTGCTGTGTGGTGCTGTGTGTGTGCTGTGTGTGGTGCTGTGTGTGGTGCTGTGTGTGGTGCTGTGTTGTGTGGCTGTGTGTAGGTGCTGTGTTGTGGTGCTGTGTGGTTGCTGTGTGTGTGCTGTGTGTGGTGCTGTGTGTGTGCTGTGTGTTGCTGTTGTGTGGCTGGTTCTGTGTGTGCTGTGTGTGTGCTGTGTGTGGCTGTGTGTGAGGTGCTGTGTGGTGTGTGCTGTGTGTGGGTGCTGTGTGTGCGTGTGCTGTGTGGTGCTGTGTGTGGTGCTGTGTTGGTGCTGTGTGTGGTGCTGTGTGGTGCTGTGTGGTGCTGTGTGGTGCTGTGTGGTGCTGTGTGGCTGTGTGGGTGCTGTGTGTGGTGCTGTGTGTGGTGCTGTGTGGTGCTGTGTGGTGCTGTGTTGTGGTGCTGTGTGTGGTGCCTGGTGTGTGGTGCTGTGTGGTGCTGTGTGGTGGTGCTGTGTGTGGTGCTGTGTGTGGTGCTGTGTGTGGTGCTGTGTGGTTCTGTTCGATTTCCTGATTTTTTTTTGTGCATTAACTTATGTACGTTTACAAACATATATAAGTCATTTAGAATAGTTTCTTAGTTCTATTTCAGTACTATTGGGTTTATCGGTCTCCACTTGTTTAGGGAAAAGGGGTTTTTTATTGTTTATTTCGTAGAAAGGGGAAAAAGTGAATAGCTTTATCAATTTTGAATTGATGTTCATGACAGTTTGAATGGATTTTTCATGTGAGAAATTATCGTTGTTGATATATGTTGACTTTTATTGCAGTTTATATACTTTCCCTATATATCTATATAATGAAAATCTGAGTCCTTCCTCTTCAGTTCTCAGAAGGTTCCAGAAATTCATTTTAGCCTAAAAATAAAACAAAAAAATATGTAAATACAATTAATAATTATTTCATAAACCTAACCTAACCTAACCTAACCTAAACCTAACCTAACCTAACCTAACCTAACCTAACCTAACCTAACCTACCTAACCTAACCTAACCTAACCTAACCTAACCTAACCTAACCTAACCTACCTAACCTAACCTAACCTAACCTAACCTAACCTAACCTAACCTAACCTAACCTAACCTACCTAACCTAACCTAACCTAACCTACCTAACCTAACCTAACCTAACCTAACCTAACCTAACCTAACCTAACCCAACCTAACCTAACCTAACCTAACCTAACCTAACCTAACCTAACCTAACCTAACCTAACCTACCTAACCTAACTAACCTAACCTAACCTAACCTAACCTTACTTCAAAAGGAAATCATAAAACAAAAGTGGCTAGAGATAACCCACAAGATCCTCTATTTGCAACGTTCCAGATTGTGTATAAATGTATAAATACGTCTAGTTAATTATTTAGGTTATTTATTTCTCCAAACCAATTTAATTTTGTAATCGAACACTATATGGAATCCAGAAATTTCGATCTACAAATAATTCATTTCTTCAGCAATTTTTAAACTAATTTATTCATACACCTATAATTTCCAGATCTGTTCCAATGATGTCACTCCCCCATTCCCACTCCCCCATTCCCACTCCCCATTCCCACTCCCTCATTCCCACTCCCTCATTACCACTCCCCCATTACCACTCCCCCATTCCCACTCCCTCATTCCCACTCCCTCATTCCCGCTCCCTCATTCCCACTCCCCATTCCCACTCCCTCATTCCCACTCCCCCATTCCCACTCCACCATTCCCACTCCCCCATTCTCACTCCCCCATTACCACTTCCCCATTCCCACTCCCCCATTCCCCCTCCCCATTCCCACTCCCCATTCCCACTCCCTCATTCCCACTCCACCATTCCCACTCCCCCATTCTCACTCCCCCATTACCAATCCCCCATTCTCACTCCACCATTCCCACTCCCCCATTCTCACTCCCCCATTACCACTCCCCCATTCTCACTCCACCATTCCCACTCCCCCATTCTCACTCCCCCATTACCACTTCCCCATTCCCACTCCCCCATTCCCCCTCCCCATTCCCACTCCCCATTCCCACTCCCTCATTCCCACTCCACCATTCCCACTCCCCCATTCTCACTCCCCCATTACCACTCCCCCATTCTCACTCCACCATTCCCACTCCCCCATTCTCACTCCCCCATTACCACTCCCCCATTCTCACTCCACCATTCCCACTCCCCCATTCTCACTCCCCCATTACCACTCCCCCATTCCCGCTCCCCCATTCCCACTCCCCATTCCCACTCCCTCATTCCCACTCCCTCATTCCCACTCCCCCATTCCCACTCCCCCATTCTCACTCCCCCATTACCACTCCCCCATTCCCACTCCCCCATTCCCACTCCTTTATTCCCACTCCCTCATTCCCACTCCCCCATTCCCACTCCCCCATTCCCACTCCCCCATTCTCACTCCCCCATTACCACTCCCCCATTCCCACTCCCCCATTTCCACTCCCTCATTCCCACTCCCCCATTCCTACTCCCCCATTCCCACTCATTTATTTCCACTCCCTCATTCCCACTCCCCCATTCCCACTCCCCCATTCCAATTCCCATTCCCCCATTCCAACTCCCCCACTCCCACTCCCCCATTCCCACTCCCCCATTCCCATTCCCCCATTCCCACTCCCCCATTCCCACTCCCCCATTCCCACTCCCCCATTCCCACTCCCCCATTCCCACTCCCCCATTCCAACTCCCCCACTCCCACTCCCCCATTCCCACTCCCCCATTCCAACTCCCCCACTCCCACTCCCCCATTCCCACTCCCCCATTCCCACTCCCCCATTCCCACTCCCCCATTCCCACTCCCCCATTCCCACTCCCCCATTCCCACTCCCCCATTCCCACTCCCCCATTCCAACTCCCCCACTCCCACTCCCCCATTCCCACTCCCCCATTTCCACTCCCCCATTCCCACTTGCCGCCTCCCACAATTCCCGACTTAGTATTCCAGGCACGCTTCGCTAGCCTGCTTATTAATAATATTAGTTGGTGGCGATAAAATTCTGTGCCTTGCTCCCCCATTCCCATTCCCACTCCCCCATTCCCACTCCCCATTCCCACTCCCCCGATACACCGGCGCCTGAGCCTATAGTTTAAACGCTTCCCATTTGTTGGGTACGATAATATGGGAAAAGGTGGGGAAATGGGGGGATTTCATATCAAGTTTCGTAGAAATGTCAAAAATGTAAGAATGGAAAGCCATGGAACGGTCGTAGAAATGTAGATATGTTGATTTAGTTGTCAATGGATTCTGTAAAAAATTCCTTGATATATCGTGAAAATGACGTAAAAAGGTAGAGAAAATGTAGTGAAAATGTTGTGAAAATGTAGTGAAAATGTCGTGAAAATATCGTGAAAATGCCGTGAAAATGTTGTGAAAAAGTAGTGAAAATGTGAAAATGTGGCGAAAATGAAGTGAAAATGCCGTGAAAATGTAGTGAAAATGTAGTGAAAATGTTGTGAAAAAAAGTGAAAATGTCGTGAAAATGTCGTGAAAGTATAGTGAAAAAGTCGTGAAAATGTCGTGAAAATGTAGCGAAAATGTAGTGAAAATGTCGTGAAAATATCGTGAAAATGCCGTGAAAATGTTGTGAAAAAGTAGTGAAATGTCACAGAAATGTAGTGAAAATGTTGTGAAAATGTAGTGAAAATGTTGTGAAAAAAAGTGAAAATGTCGTGAAAATGTCGTGAAAGTATAGTGAAAAAGTCGTGAAAATGTCGTGAAAATGTAGTGAAAATGTCGTGAAAATGTCGTGAAAATGTGGCGAAAATGAAGTGAAAATGCCGTGAAAATGTAGTGAAAATGTAGTGAAAATGTAGTGAAAAAGTAGTGAAAATGTCGTGAAAATGTAGCGAAAATGTAGTGAAAATGTCGTGAAAATGTAGTGAAAATGTAGTGAAAATGTCGTGAAAATGTAGCGAAAATGTAGTGAAAATGTCGTGAAAATGTAGTGAAAATGTCGTGAAAATGTAGCGAAAATGTAGTGAAAATGTCGTGAAAATGTAGTGAAAATGTAGTGAAAATGTCGTGAAAATATAGCGAAAATGTAGTGAAAATGTAGCGAAAATGTAGTGAAAATGTCGTGAAAATGTAGCGAAAATGTAGTGAAAATGTCGTGAAAATGTAGTGAAAATGTCAAAAGTGCTTCAGAAATATAGTTCATATATCATAAAAATGTGGTAGAAATGTACTTAAAACCTCTAAATACATGGAAATGTAAAAATGTCATACGAGGGTCCTAGAATTGTAGAAACACAGCAAACATGGCGTAGAAATGTAGACATGTTGTGAAAATGTAGAAATTTCACAAGAATGTCGTGCAAATGTCGTACAAGTTGCACAGACATGTTGTCAAATTTAAAAAAAAATTCAAATATTTTACTTTTATTTTACTTATTTAAAAATTTCTAAGTAAAAAATTTTACTATAAAGTTAAAGTGTATCATTGTCATGCTTTCGAAAAACTTTCGCCATATACGAGTAATATCTCTTTATGACTTTATTACTTATTTTCTGTTCGTGTTATTTTCTGTTCGTGTTATTTTCTGTTCGTGTTATTTTCTGTTCATGTTATTTTCTGTTCGTGTTATTTTCTGTTCGTGTTATTTTCTGTTCGTGTTATTTTCTGTTCGTGTTATTTTCTGTTCGTGTTATTTTCTGTTCGTGTTATTTTCTGTTCGTGTTATTTTCTGTTCGTGTTATTTTCTGTTCGTGTTATTTTCTGTTCGTGTTATTTTCTGTTCGTGTTATTTTCTGTTCCTGTTATTTTCTGTTCGTGTTATTTTCTGTTCGTGTTATTTTCTGTTCGTGTTATTTTCTGTTCGTGTTATTTTCTGTTCGTGTTATTTTCTGTTCGTGTTATTTTCTGTTCATGTTATTTTCTGTTCATGTTATTTTCTGTTCCTGTTATTTTCTGTTCCTGTTATTTTCTGTTCATGTTATTTTCTGTTCATGTTATTTTCTGTTCGTGTTATTTTCTGTTCGTGTTATTTTCTGTTCATGTTATTTTCTGTTCATGTTATTTTCTGTTCCTGTTATTTTCTGTTCGTGTTATTTTCTGTTCGGGTTATTTTCTGTTCGTGTCATTTTCTGTTCGTGTTATTTTCTGTTCGTGTTATTTTCTGTTCGTGTTATTTTCTGTTCGTGTTATTTTCTGTTCATGTTATTTTCTGTTCATGTCATTTTCTGTTCGTGTTATTTTCTGTTCGTGTTATTTTCTGTTCGTGTTATTTTCTGTTCATGTTATTTTCTGTTCCTGTTATTTTCTGTTCCTGTTATTTTCTGTTCGTGTTATTTTCTGTTCGTGTTATTTTCTGTTCGTGTTATTTTCTGTTAATGTTATTTTCTGTTCGTGTTATTTTCTGTTCATGTTATTTTCTGTTCATGTTATTTTCTGTTCCTGTTATTTTCTGTTCGTGTTATTTTCTGTTCATGTTATTCTCTGTTCGTGTTATTTTCTGTTCGTGTTATTTTCTGTTCATGTTATTTTCTGTTCGTGTTATTTTCTGTTCATGTTATTTTCTGTTCATGTTATTTTCTCTTCATGTTATTTTCTCTTCATGTTATTTTCTGTTCATGTTATTCTCTGTTCGTGTTATTTTTTGTTCGTGTTATTTTCTGTTCATGTTATTTTCTGTTCATGTTATTCTGAATTCATGTTATTTTCTGTTCGTGTTATTTTCTGTTCATGTTATTCTCTGTTCGTGTTATTTTCTGTTAGTGTTATTCTGTGTTCATGTTATTTTCTGTTCGTGTTATTTTCTGTTCATGTTATTTTCTGTTCGTGTTATTTTTTGTTCGTGTTACTTTCTATTCATGTTATTTTCTGTTCATGTTATTTTCTCTTCATGTTATTTTCTCTTCATGTTATTTTCTGTTCATGTTATTCTCTGTTCGTGTTATTTTCTGTTCGTGTTATTTTCTGTTCATGTTAGTTTTTGTTCGTGTTATTTTCTGTTCATGTTATTTTCTGTTCATGTTATTTTCTGTTCATGTTATTTTCTGTTCGTGTTATTTTCTGTTCATGTTATTTTCTGTTCATGTTATTTTCTGTTCGTGTTATTTTCTGTTCATGTTATTTTCTGTTCGTGTTATTTTCTGTTCATGTTAGTTTTTGTTCGTGTTATTTTCTGTTCATGTTATTTTCTGTTCATGTTATTTTCTGTTCATGTTATTTTCTGTTCGTGTTATTTTCTGTTCATGTTATTTTCTGTTCGTGTTATTTCTGTTCATGTTATTTTCTGTTCATGTTATTTTCTGTTCGTGTTATTTTCTGTTCATGTTTTTTTCTGTTCATGTTATTTTCTGTTCATGTTTTTTTCTGTTCATGTTATTTTCTGTTCATGTTATTTTCTGACCATGTTATTTTCTGTTCGTGTTATTTTCTGTTCGTGTTATTTTCTGTTCATGTTATTTTCTGTTCATGTTATTTTCTGTTCGTGTTATTTTCTGTTCATGTTATTTTCTGTTCATGTTATTTTCTGTTCGTGTTATTTTCTGTTCATGTTAGTTTTTGTTCGTGTTATTTTCTGTTCATGTTATTTTCTGTTCATGTTATTTTCTGTTCATGTTATTTTCTCTTCGTGGTATTTTCTGTTCATGTTATTTTCTGTTCATGTTATTTTCTGTTCATGTTATTTTCTGTTCATGTTATTTTCTGTTCGTGTTATTTTCTGTTCATGTTATTTTCTGTTCATGTTATTTTCTGTTCGTGTTATTTTCTGTTCGTGTTATTTTCTGTTTGTGTTATTTTCTGTTCATGTTAGTTTTTGTTCGTGTTATTTTCTGTTCATGTTATTTTCTGATCATGTTATTTTCTGTTCATGTTATTTTCTGTTCGTGTTATTTTCTGTTCATGTTAGTTTTTGTTCGTGTTATTTTCTGTTCATGTTATTTTCTGTTCATGTTATTTTCTGTTCATGTTATTTTCTGTTCGTGTAAATTTCTGTTCGTGTTATTTTCTGTTCATGTTATTTTCTGTTTATGTTATTTTCTGTTCATGTTTTTTTCTGGTCATGTTATTTTCTGTTCGTGTTATTTTCTGTTCATGTTATTTTCTGTTCATGTTATTTTCTGTTCGTGTTATTTTCTGTTCATGTTATTTTCTGTTCATGTTATTTTCTGTTCATGTTATTTTCTGTTCGTGTTATTTTCTGTTCATGTTATTTTCTGTTCGTTTTATTTTCTGTTCGTGTTATTTTCTGTTCATGTTATTTTCTGCTCTTGTTATTTTCTGTTCATGTTATTTTCTGTTCGTGTTATTTTCTGTTCATGTTATTTTCTGTTTATGTTATTTTCTGTTCATGTTTTTTTCTGGTCATGTTATTTTCTGTTCGTGTTATTTTCTGTTCATGTTATTTTCTGTTCATGTTATTTTCTGTTCGTGTTATTTTCTGTTCATGTTATTTTCTGTTCATGTTATTTTCTGTTCATGTTATTTTCTGTTCGTGTTATTTTCTGTTCATGTTATTTTCTGTTCGTTTTATTTTCTGTTCGTGTTATTTTCTGTTCATGTTATTTTCTGCTCTTGTTATTTTCTGTTCATGTTATTTTCTGTTCGTGTTATTTTCTGTTCATGTTATTTTCTGTTCATGTTATTTTCTGTTCCTGTTATTTTCTGTTCGTGTTATTTTCTGTTCATGTTATTCTCTGTTCGTGTTATTTTCTGTTCGTGTTATTTTCTGTTCATGTTATTTTCTGTTCGTGTTATTTTCTGTTCATGTTATTTTCTGTTCATGTTATTTTCTCTTCATGTTATTTTCTCTTCATGTTATTTTCTGTTCATGTTATTCTCTGTTCGTGTTATTTTTTGTTCGTGTTATTTTCTGTTCATGTTATTTTCTGTTCATGTTATTCTGAATTCATGTTATTTTCTGTTCGTGTTATTTTCTGTTCATGTTATTCTCTGTTCGTGTTATTTTCTGTTAGTGTTATTCTGTGTTCATGTTATTTTCTGTTCGTGTTATTTTCTGTTCATGTTATTTTCTGTTCGTGTTATTTTTTGTTCGTGTTACTTTCTGTTCATGTTATTTTCTGTTCATGTTATTTTCTCTTCATGTTATTTTCTCTTCATGTTATTTTCTGTTCATGTTATTCTCTGTTCGTGTTATTTTCTGTTCGTGTTATTTTCTGTTCATGTTAGTTTTTGTTCGTGTTATTTTCTGTTCATGTTATTTTCTGTTCATGTTATTTTCTGTTCATGTTATTTTCTGTTCGTGTTATTTTCTGTTCATGTTATTTTCTGTTCATGTTATTTTCTGTTCGTGTTATTTTCTGTTCATGTTATTTTCTGTTCGTGTTATTTTCTGTTCATGTTAGTTTTTGTTCGTGTTATTTTCTGTTCATGTTATTTTCTGTTCATGTTATTTTCTGTTCATGTTATTTTCTGTTCGTGTTATTTTCTGTTCATGTTATTTTCTGTTCGTGTTATTTTCTGTTCATGTTATTTTCTGTTCATGTTATTTTCTGTTCGTGTTATTTTCTGTTCATGTTTTTTTCTGTTCATGTTATTTTCTGTTCATGTTTTTTTCTGTTCATGTTATTTTCTGTTCATGTTATTTTCTGACCATGTTATTTTCTGTTCGTGTTATTTTCTGTTCGTGTTATTTTCTTTTCATGTTATTTTCTGTTCATGTTATTTTCTGTTCGTGTTATTTTCTGTTCATGTTATTTTCTGTTCATGTTATTTTCTGTTCGTGTTATTTTCTGTTCATGTTAGTTTTTGTTCGTGTTATTTTCTGTTCATGTTATTTTCTGTTCATGTTATTTTCTGTTCATGTTATTTTCTCTTCGTGGTATTTTCTGTTCATGTTATTTTCTGTTCATGTTATTTTCTGTTCATGTTATTTTCTGTTCATGTTATTTTCTGTTCGTGTTATTTTCTGTTCATGTTATTTTCTGTTCATGTTATTTTCTGTTCGTGTTATTTTCTGTTCGTGTTATTTTCTGTTTGTGTTATTTTCTGTTCATGTTAGTTTTTGTTCGTGTTATTTTCTGTTCATGTTATTTTCTGATCATGTTATTTTCTGTTCATGTTATTTTCTGTTCGTGTTATTTTCTGTTCATGTTAGTTTTTGTTCGTGTTATTTTCTGTTCATGTTATTTTCTGTTCATGTTATTTTCTGTTCATGTTATTTTCTGTTCGTGTAAATTTCTGTTCGTGTTATTTTCTGTTCATGTTATTTTCTGTTTATGTTATTTTCTGTTCATGTTTTTTTCTGGTCATGTTATTTTCTGTTCGTGTTATTTTCTGTTCATGTTATTTTCTGTTCATGTTATTTTCTGTTCGTGTTATTTTCTGTTCATGTTATTTTCTGTTCATGTTATTTTCTGTTCATGTTATTTTCTGTTCGTGTTATTTTCTGTTCATGTTATTTTCTGTTCGTTTTATTTTCTGTTCGTGTTATTTTCTGTTCATGTTATTTTCTGCTCTTGTTATTTTCTGTTCATGTTATTTTCTGTTCGTGTTATTTTCTGTTCATGTTATTTTCTGTTTATGTTATTTTCTGTTCATGTTTTTTTCTGGTCATGTTATTTTCTGTTCGTGTTATTTTCTGTTCATGTTATTTTCTGTTCATGTTATTTTCTGTTCGTGTTATTTTCTGTTCATGTTATTTTCTGTTCATGTTATTTTCTGTTCATGTTATTTTCTGTTCGTGTTATTTTCTGTTCATGTTATTTTCTGTTCGTTTTATTTTCTGTTCGTGTTATTTTCTGTTCATGTTATTTTCTGCTCTTGTTATTTTCTGTTCATGTTATTTTCTGTTCGTGTTATTTTCTGTTCATGTTATTTTCTGTTTATGTTATTTTCTGTTCATGTTTTTTTCTGGTCATGTTATTTTCTGTTCGTGTTATTTTCTGTTCATGTTATTTTCTGTTCATGTTATTTTCTGTTCGTGTTATTTTCTGTTCATGTTATTTTCTGTTCATGTTATTTTCTGTTCATGTTATTTTCTGTTCGTGTTATTTTCTGTTCATGTTATTTTCTGTTCGTTTTATTTTCTGTTCGTGTTATTTTCTGTTCATGTTATTTTCTGCTCTTGTTATTTTCTGTTCATGTTATTTTCTGTTCGTGTTAGTTTCTGTTCGTGTTATTTTCTGCTCATGTTATTGTCTGTTCGTGTTATTTTCTGCTCATGTTATTGTCTGTTCATGTTATTTTCTGTTCATGTTATTGTCTGTTCGTGTTATTTTCTGTTCATGTTATTTTCTGATCATGTTATTTTCTGTTCGTGTTATCTCCGGAACATTTCCTGGAATTGGCCCCCCATTTAAGGTTGTGTTCTCAATTCCCAGCTAAATAGTTACACTTTTGGTTGGTTTTACCAACTTATGGTGGGTTTCCTACTCATGGCATTATGGCCAATTAACGCGTGATTGTCCATTTGTGGAACGATCTTTGATTTATGTTACTATCCCAAATGTTCAACGTTATGCTTAATTTACAGCACTTATGGCCCCATGTCCAATTTATGGTAGGAATGGGTATAGGGCCATATACCCATTTTTGCTATTTTTGCAATTTAGGGCATTATTCTGATTTATAGTTCCATTTGCTATTTTTTTGCTCATCTACATGTGTTCTTCATGTGACGAATTTTATCCATATTTACTATTACTTCACCTATTTACTATTTCACCTATTTCACCTATTTACTATTTCACCTATTTCACCTATTTACTATTTCACCTACTTCACCTATTCACTATTTCACCTATTTACTATTTCACATATTTCACCTATTTCACCTATTTACTATTTCACCTATTTCACCTATTTACTATTTCACCTATTTCACCTATTTACTATTTCACATATTTCACCTATTTACTATTTCACCTATTTCACCTTTTCACTATTTCACCTGGTTCACCTATTTACTATTTCACCTATTTCACCTATTTACTATTTCACATATTTCACCTATTTACTATTTCACATATTTCACCTATTTACTATTTCACCTATTTCACCTTTTCACTATTTCACCTGGTTCACCTATTTACTATTTCACCTTTTCACCTATATACTATTATTATATTTAATTTACTATTATGTCACCATTTTTGACCCTATTTCAATTTTATTCGAACCCATTCAACGTCTTGACCTCAAATTTAGGTTTGTTCGATATATATATGTATATATGTATATGTTTTTTACAATTTATATATGGATATATAATTTATAGATTTATAATTATAAATACTATGGCTCGTTTCTCACCATTTAAGAGAGTATTCTCAGCACATTTTTCTAGTCATCAATTGTAATTTTTTAACTGTTTTATATTTACAATTTATGGCTTCATTTTTTCTGATTTATAACACTATATTCCCTATTTATAGCTCAATGTTCCCTATTTATAGCTCAATGTTCCCTATTTATAGCTCAATGTTCCCTATTTATAGCTCAATATTCCCTATTTATAGCTCAATATTACCTATTTATAGCTCAATATTCCCTATTTATAGCTCAATATTCCCTATTTATAGCTCAATATTCATTATTTCTAGCTCAATATTCCCTATTTATAGCTCAATAATCCCTATTTATAGCTCAATATTCCCTATTTATAGCCCAATATTCCCTATTTATAGCTCAATATTCCCTATTTATAGCTCAATATTCCCTATTTATAGCTCAATATTCCCTATTTATAGCTCAATATTCCCTATTTATAGCTCAATATTCCCTATTTATAGCTCAATATTCCCTATTTATAGCCCAATATTCCCTATTTATAGCCCAATATTCCCTATTTATAGCTCAATATTCCCTATTTATAGCTCAATATTCCCTATTTATAGCCCAATATTCCCTATTTATAGCTCAATATTCCCTATTTATAGCTCAATATTCCCGATTTATAGCTCTATATTACTTATTTATAGCTCTATATTCCCTATTTATAGCTCTATATTCCCTATTTATAGCCCAATATTCTCTATTTATAGCCCAATATTCCCTATTTATAGCTCAATATTCCCTATTTATAGCCCAATATTCCCTATTTATAGCCCAATGTTCCCTATTTATAGCTCAATATTCCCTATTTATCTATTTATAGCCCAATATTCCCTATTTATCTATTTATAGCCCAATATTCCCTATCTATAGCCCAATATTCCCTATTTATAGCCCAATATTCCCTATCTATAGCTCAATATTCCCTATTTATCTATTTATAGCCCAATATTCCCTATTTATAGCTCAATATTCCCTTTTTATCTATTTATAGCCCAATATTCCCTATTTATCTATTTATAGCCCAATATTCCCTATTTATATCTCAATATTCCCTATTTATCTATTTATAGCCCAATATTCCCTATTTATAGCTCAATATTCCCTATTTATCTATTTATAGCCCAATATTCCCTATTTCTAGCTCAATATTCCTTATATATAGCTCAATATTCCCTATTTATAGCTCAATATTCCCTATTTATCTATTTATAGCCCAATATTCCCTATTTATAGCCCAATATTCCCTATTTATAGCCCAATATTCCCTATTTATAGCTCAATATTCCCTATTTATCTATTTATAGCCCAATATTCCCTATTTATAGCTCAATATTCCCTATTTATCTATTTATAGCCCAATATTCCCTATTTATCTATTTATAGCCCAATATTCCCTATTTATAGCTCAATATTCCCTATTTATCTATTTATAGCCCAATATTCCCTATTTATAGCTCAATATTCCCTATTTATCTATTTATAGCCCAATATTCCCTATTTATAGCTCAATATTCCCTATTTATCTATTTATAACCCAATATTCCCTATTTATCTATTTATAGCCCAACATTCCCTATTTATAGCTCAATATTCCTTATATATAACTCAATATTCCCTATTGATAGCTCAATATTCCTTTTATATAGCTCAATATACCCTATTTATAGCTCAATATTCCTTTTATATAGCTCAATATACCCTATTTATAGCTCAATATTCCTTTTATATAGCTCAATATACCCTATTTATAGCTCAATATTCCTTTTATATAGCTCAATATACCCTATTTATAGCTCAATATTCCTTATATATATAGCTCAATATTCCTTTTATATAGCTTAATATTCCCTATTTATAACTCAATATTCCTTATATATAGCTCAATATTCCCTATTTATAGCTCAATATTCCCTATTTGTAGCTCAACATTCCCTATTTATAGCTCAATATTCCCTACTTATAGCTCAATATTCCCTAATTATAGCTCAATGTTCCCTATTTATAGCCCAATATTCCCTATTTATAGCCCAATATTTCCTAATTATAGCTCAATATTTCCTATTTGAAGCTCAACATAAACTATTTATAGCTCAACATTCCCGATTTATAGCTCAACATTCCCGATTTATAGCTCAATATTCCCGATTTATAGCCCAATATCCCATATTTATAGCTCAATATTAACTAATTATAGCTCAATATTCTCGATTTATAGCCCTATATTCCCAATCTAAATTTGTCTCTCATAAATTCCCAGTTCTCAAAATTCCATTCCCGAATTCCCACGATTTTCTACCCGCAGGAAAGGTCTGGTTTGAATGTTTAATTTTCCTTTTTTAAGTACTTGAATCAGTTTTTATTTTTGATTGCTGCTGGTTTCTCAATTCACTGGTTTTCAGTTTTCGTCTTGAAACTTTTCAATATCACATATGTCATCCTATATTTATATATTATATATAAATTCATAAACTCTTTACAAATTTCTTCACCCAAAAAGATACTTAAATCCTGGTTGTAATTTCCGTGGAGTTTTATCGAAGAAATTATTATAACGGTTTCATAAAAAACTAATCAATTTTACCCATAAAAGGGCTTTCAAAAAGCCCACTCTAGCCCACCCTAAATTATCTCGACCCACTCTATAACCCCAGCTGATTTACCTCCTGGGAATTGTTAATGATTGGGAATTTTGGAATATTCCTTGCCATTTAAAGTGGGCAACTTACAACATGGCAATTTTAAATGTTTTACAATTTAAATTTTCTTAATTTATAGAGTTTTACAATTTAAAATGTCGTAATCGTATAAGATATACGATACACGACATCTTGGTTATATATACTTTACAATAAGTAAAATAGTGATTTAATAAGTATTACAGTATTTGTTTACAACATCAAAACATTGTTACTATTGCTATGTGCAATATCGCTATTTAATAAGTTATAAAGCTGCACTCCGGTAAGTAAAAACTTGTGTTTTGGAAGTTCAGTACTTTTTATATATGCACCAATGATTTATATGATATATGTATATAAGTGATACAACTCTATACCTACATGTGTTTCTATAGTTTTGTATTGTTTTTTATAGTGATAGTCAAACATAAGAATATGTCCAAATCTTTGAAGCATAAGAATAAAGAAAAAAATTAAATAATAATACACACTCGTATAAATATATATGTATAATATATTCTACAAATAAGATTCTCGAAGAATCGCCCTATTGGAAATATAATATACATGTATCGTTACGTAGTTTATCTAGGTTATAAAGTTATATAAAACTATATTTATGTCTATCAACAACTACTATTTTAAAGGCCTACAATAAGGATTTTGTCATCTGCCTCCAGAGTAGGCCTATGTATTTTAACTTTAGGGTAGGTCTATGTATACCAATTTTAATTTAGGCCTGTATTTTAGTTTTATTGTAGCCCTACGAATTTCAATTTTAAGGTAGGCCAATGTATTTCAATTTTAAGGTAGGCCTATGTATTTCCATTTTAAGGTGGGCCTATGTATTTCCATTTTAAGGTAGGCCTATGTATTTCCATTTGAAGGTAGGCCTATGTATTTCCATTTTAAGGTAGGCCTATGTATTTCCATTTGAAGGTAGGCCTATGTATTTCCATTTTAAGGTAGGCCTATGTATTTCCATTTGAAGGTAGGCCTATGTATTTTGATTTCAAAATAAGCCCATGTATTTCAATTTTAAGGTGGGCCTATGTATTTCCATTTGAAGGTAGGCCTATGTATTTTCATTTTAAGGAAGGCCTATGTATTTCCATTTGAAGGTAGGCCTATGTATTTCCATTTTAAGGTGGGCCTATGTATTTCCATTTGAAGGTAGGCCTATGTATTTTCATTTTAAGGTAGGCCTATGTATTTCCATTTGAAGGTAGGCCTATGTATTTCAATTTTAAGGTAGGCCTATGTATTTCCATTTTAAGGTGGGCCTATGTATTTCCATTTTAAGGTAGGCCTCTGTATTTCCAATTGAAGGTAGGCCTATGTATTTCCATTTTAAGGTGGGCCTATGTATTTCCATTTGAAGGTAGGCCTATGTATTTTCATTTTAAGGTGGGCCTATGTATTTCCATTTGAAGGTAGGCCTATGTATTTTCATTTTAAGGTAGGCCTATTTATTTCCATTTGAAGGTAGGCCTATGTATTTCAATTTTAAGGTAGGCCTATGTATTTCCATTTAAAGAAAGCCTATGTATTTCAATTTTTAAGTAAGCCTATGTATTTCCATTTAAAGAAGGCCTATGTATTTCCAATTTAAGGTAGGCCTATGTATTTCCATTTGAAGGTAGGCCTATGTATTTTCATTTTATGGTAGGCCTATGTATTTCCATTTGAAGGTAGGCCTATATATTTTCATTTAAAAAAAAGCCTATGTATTTCCATTTAAAGAAAGCCTATGTATTTCAATTTTTAAGTAAGCCTATGTATTTCCATTTAAAGAAGGCCTATGTATTTCCAATTTAAGGTAGGCCTATGTATTTCAATTTTTATGTAGGCCTATGTATTTTAAATATCGAGGGTAGGCCTATTTTAATTACTGGCTGTACGTGGCTTCAACATTCAATCTTTAATAATCTTAAAACTTATTCTTCAAATTATATGTTTGTTAATATTTAGAAACTGTCACTGATAAGAAACGGTTAACATTCGGTAACCATCATTGATTTTAAAACCGTTAGTATTTGAAAACCATCAATACGGGGGAACCTTTAATATCTTTTAGCTAATAAGGCTCTCTTTAGCTGATATTTAACTTTTTAGCTAATATTTAGGACTCTTTAAGTTTCTGAAACCTTTAATATTTATTTAGGACATGTTAATGTTCGGAAAAAAGTCAAGTTTATGAAAACTTTAATATTTATTTAGGACACGTTAATATTCGGAAAAAAGTCAAGTTTCTGAAACCTTTAATATTTATTTAGGACACATTAATGTTCGGAAAAAAGTTAAGTTTCTGAAACCTTTAATATTTATTTAGGACACGTTAATATTCGGAAAAAAGTCAAGTTTCTGAAACCTTTAATATTTATTTAGGACACATTAATGTTCGGAAAAAAGTTAAGTTTCTGAAACCTTTAATATTTATTTAGGACACGTTAATATTCGGAAAAAAGTCAAGTTTCTGAAACCTTTAATATTTATTTAGGACACGTTAATATTCGGAAAAAAGTCAAGTTTCTGAAACCTTTAATATTTATTTAGGACACATTAATGTTCGGAAAAAAGTTAAGTTTCTGAAACCTTTAATATTTATTTAGGACACGTTAATATTCGGAAAAAAGTCAAGTTTCTGAAACCTTTAATATTTATTTAGGACACATTAATGTTCGGAAAAAAGTTAAGTTTCTGAAACCTTCAATATTTATTTAGGACACGTTAATATTCGGAAAAAAGTCAAGTTTCTGAAACCTTTAATATTTATTTAGGACACATTAATGTTCGGAAAAATGTTAAGTTTTTGAAACCTTTAATATTTATTTAGGACACGTTAATATTCGGAAAAAAGTCAAGTTTCTGAAACCTTTAACATTTATTTAGGACACGTTAATATTCGGAAAAAGTTAAATCTCTAAAACCTGTAATATTTAGGACACATTAATATTTAGGAGACGTTTCTATTCTGAAACCTTTATACATAGAGCAAGAGTTGGTCCCGCGGACACTCGGAAATTATCAATAACAAAGTCAAAATAAATTACCACCGTGCTTGCAAAAACTGTACAGCATGTGAAGCAACAACGCTTTTTTGAAAATATCATTGTATAGTATATTGCCCCTGTACAGCCCAGTACAGCCCAGTACAGCCCAGTACAGCCAAGTACAGCCCAGTACAGCCCTGTGCACCCCAGTGCACCCCAGTGTGCTCCAGTGTACTCCTGTGCACCCCAGTGTACTCCAGTGTACTCCTGTGCACCCCAGTGTACTCCTGTGCACCCCAGTGTACTCCAGTGTACTCCAGTGCACCCCAGTGTACTCCAGTGCACCCCAGTGTACTCCAGTGCACACCAGTGTACTCCAGTGCACCCCAGTGTACTCCAGTGCACCCCAGTACATCCCGGCAATTTCCCCGTCACTTAAACTTCCATCAAAATTACCCCACCTGAGGGGGGTGGGTGAAATGGGGGCAGGGGGTAGGGGGGAAAGTTGGGGGAGGGAGGGGAGGGGGGGGGGAGTGGGGGGAGGAGATTTGGGGAATGAAAGTGGATCTGAGAGGAGAAATTTTTTAATGGCGAGCTTAAGTGGCGTGTGGGGGAGTGTGGGGGAGTGTGGGAGAGTGTGGGGGAGTGTGGGAGAGTGTGGGGGAGTGTGGGGGAGTGTGGGGGAGTGTGGGAGAGTGTGGGGGAGTGTGGGGGAGTGTGGGAGAGTGTGGGGGAGTGTGGAGGAGTGTGGGGGAGTGTGGGGGAGTGTGGGAGAGTGTGGGGGAGTGTGGGGGAGTGTGGGGGAGTGTGGGGGAGTGTGGGGGAGTGTGGGAGAGTGTGGGGGAGTGTGGGGGAGTGTGGGGGAGTGTGGGGGAGTGTGGGGGAGTGTGGGGGAGTGTGGGGGTGTGTGGGGGAGTGTGGGGGAGTGTGGGAGAGTGTGGGGGAGTGTGGGGGAGTGTGGGGGAGTGTGGGGGAGTGTGGGGGAGTGTGGGGGAGTGTGGGGGAGTGTGGGGGTGTGTGGGGGAGTGTGGGGGAGTGTGGGAGAATGTGGGGGAGTGTGGGGGAGTGTGGGGGAGTGTGGGGGAGTGTGGGGGAGTGTGGGGAGTGTGGGGGAGTGTGGGGGAGTGTGGGGGAGTGTGGGGGAGTGTGGGGCTGTGTAGGGGAGTGTGGGAGAGTGTGGGGGAGTGTGGGGGAGCGTGGGGGAGTGTGGGGCTGTGTGGGGGAGTGTGGGGGAGTGTGGGGGAGTGTGGGGGAGTGTGGGGGAGTGTGGGGGAGTGTGGGGGAGTGTGGGGGAGTGTGGGGGAGTGTGGGGGAGTGTGGGGCTGTGTGGGGGAGTGTGGGGGAGTGTAGGGGAGTGTGGGGGAGTGTGGGGGAGTGTGGGGGAGTGTGGGGGAGTGTGGGGGAGTGTGGGGGAGTGTGGGGGAGTGTGGGGGAGTGTGGGGGAGTGTGGGCGAGTGTGGGCGAGTGTGGGTGAGTGTGGGCGAGTGTGGGCGAGTGTGGGGGGAGTGTGGGGGAGTGTGGGGGGAGTGTGGGAGAATGTGGGGGAGTGTGGGGGAGTGTGGGGGAGTGTGGGAGAGTGTGGGGGAGTGTGGGGGAGTGTGGGGGAGTGTGGGGGAGTGTGGGGGAGTGTGGGGGAGTGTGGGGGAGTGTGGGGGAGTGTGGGGGAGTGTGGGGGAGTGTGGGCGAGTGTGGGCGAGTGTGGGTGAGTGTGGGCGAGTGTGGGCGAGTTTGGGGGGAGTGTGGGGGAGTGTGGGGGAGTGTGGGAGAATGTGGGGGAGTGTGGGGGAGTGTGGGGGAGTGTGGGAGAGTGTGGGGGAGGGGGGGGGGGAGGGGGCAATTTGCTTTAAAATGGCGGTGTAATTAGCGCTGCTCCGCCCTTGCTAATTATTGCCCTCTCTCTCCTGCCCTCTCTTTCCTGCCCTCTCTTTCTTGTCCTCTCTTTCTTGCCCTCTCTTACTTGTCCTCTCTTTCTTGCCCTCTCTTTCCTGCCCTCTCTTTCCTGCCCTCTCTTGCTTGTCCTCTCTTTCTTGCCCTCTCTTTCCTGCCCTCTCTTTCCTGCCCTCTCTTTCTTACGCTCTCTTTCCTGCCCTCTCTTTCCTGCCCTCTCTTTCTTACGCTCTCTTTCTTGCCCTCTCTTTCCTGCCCTCTCTTTCTTGCCCTCTCTTTCCTGCCCTCTCTTTCTTGCCCTCTCTTTCCTGCCCTCTCTTTCCTGCCCTCTCTTTCTTGCCCTCTCTTTCCTGCCCTCTCTTGTCGCCTTCTTTTTGCTTTTGCCTAATTTCCTATTTATTAATTCAATTTTTTTAATTAATAATTAATTTAGGGAAAAAGATTGTTTATCTTTTATATGCTCACTTTAAATGTCTATTTAAATAAATGGGTTTTCAACTTTTTTTTTCTAAAATACATGTTCCCATAAGAAATGTTAAATGATATTCTGCAAAAAATATAAATTATTATAATATATCTTTACCTCGCGTTGTCGTATTTATACATACATATATATATATATATATATATATATATATATATATATATACACGCAAGTAACTATGATATAATAATTAAAGTGAGTGTAATTATGAATGTGATCTTTAATGCAATGAATTAATTATTTTGTATCTAATGGTATGCGACTCTTCAGATTATATAAATAAGTCAATTAATATATGAATACATAACACCGGCGGCCATCACCAAAAGAATATATATATATATATATGAATATATATATATATATATATATATATATGAATATATATATATATATATATATATATGAATATATATATATATTTATTAGATATACAAACTACGAAAATGACATATATATGCACTAAATATAGAAATTATGTATATATAATATATGTATACAAGTGTGGGTGTAAGTATATGTATATAAGTACAAGTACAATAGATATACAGAGAAGATATGTAAATTGCCAACAAAACATATACACACGCAAAGTATGTATATAAATTGCAAAAATTACATACGGAATAAACCCATAAATACAATACACAATATACACAAATATATAATACAGAATATACACAAATATACAATACAGAATATACACAAATATACAATACACAATATACACAAATATATAATACAGAATATACACAAATATACAATACAGAATATACACAAATATACAATACAGAATATACACAAATATACAATACAGAATATACACAAATATACAATACACAATATACACAAATATACAATACTCAATATACACAAATATACAATACAGAATATACACAAATATACAATACAGAATATACACAAATATACAATACACAATATACATAAATATACAATACACAATATACACAAATATACAATACTCAATATACACAAATATACAATACAGAATATACACAAATATACAATACAGAATATACACAAATATACAATACAGAATATACACATATATACAATACAGAATATACACAAATATACAATACAGAATATACACAAATATACAATACAGAATATACACAAATATACAATACACAATATACACAAATATACAATACAGAATATACACAAATATACAATACAGAATATACACAAATATACAATACAGAATATACACAAATATACAATACAGAATATACACAAATATACAATACAGAATATACACAGATATACAATACAGAATATACACATATATACAATACAGAATATACACAAATATACAATACAGAATATACACAAATATACAATACAGAATATACACAAATATACAATACAGAATATACACAAATATACAATACAGAATATACACAGATATACAATACAGAATATACACAGATATACAATACAGAATATACACAGATATACAATACAGAATATACACAGATATACAATACAGAATATACACATATATACAATACAGAATATACACAAATATACAATACAGAATATACACAAATATACAATACAGAATATACACAAATATACAATACAGAATATACACAAATATACAATACAGAATATACACAAATATACAATACACAATATACACAAATATACAATACTCAATATACACAAATATACAATACAGAATATACACAAATATACAATACAGAATATACACAAATATACAATACACAATATACATAAATATACAATACACAATATACACAAATATACAATACTCAATATACACAAATATACAATACAGAATATACACAAATATACAATACAGAATATACACAAATATACAATACAGAATATACACATATATACAATACAGAATATACACAAATATACAATACAGAATATACACAAATATACAATACAGAATATACACAAATATACAATACACAATATACACAAATATACAATACAGAATATACACAAATATACAATACAGAATATACACAAATATACAATACAGAATATACACAAATATACAATACAGAATATACACAAATATACAATACAGAATATACACAGATATACAATACAGAATATACACATATATACAATACAGAATATACACAAATATACAATACAGAATATACACAAATATACAATACAGAATATACACAAATATACAATACAGAATATACACAAATATACAATACAGAATATACACAGATATACAATACAGAATATACACAGATATACAATACAGAATATACACAGATATACAATACAGAATATACACATATATACAATACAGAATATACACAAATATACAATACAGAATATACACAAATATACAATACAGAATATACACAAATATACAATACAGAATATACACAAATATACAATACAGAATATACACAAATATACAATACACAATATACACAAATATACAATACTCAATATACACAAATATACAATACAGAATATACACAAATATACAATACAGAATATACACAAATATACAATACACAATATACATAAATATACAATACACAATATACACAAATATACAATACTCAATATACACAAATATACAATACAGAATATACACAAATATACAATACAGAATATACACAAATATACAATACAGAATATACACATATATACAATACAGAATATACACAAATATACAATACAGAATATACACAAATATACAATACAGAATATACACAAATATACAATACACAATATACACAAATATACAATACAGAATATACACAAATATACAATACAGAATATACACAAATATACAATACAGAATATACACAAATATACAATACAGAATATACACAAATATACAATACAGAATATACACAGATATACAATACAGAATATACACATATATACAATACAGAATATACACAAATATACAATACAGAATATACACAAATATACAATACAGAATATACACAAATATACAATACAGAATATACACAAATATACAATACAGAATATACACAGATATACAATACAGAATATACACAGATATACAATACAGAATATACACAGATATACAATACAGAATATACACATATATACAATACAGAATATACACAAATATACAATACAGAATATACACAAATATACAATACAGAATATACACATATATACAATACAGAATATACACAAATATACAATACAGAATATACACAGATATACAATACAGAATATACACAGATATACAATACAGAATATACACAAATATACAATACAGAATATACACAAATATACAATACAGAATATACACAGATATACAATACAGAATATACACATATATACAATACAGAATATACACAAATATACAATACAGAATATACACAAATATACAATACAGAATATACACAGATATACAATACAGAATATACACAGATATACAATACAGAATATACACAGATATACAATACAGAATATACACATATATACAATACAGAATATACACAAATATACAATACAGAATATACACAAATATACAATACAGAATATACACATATATACAATACAGAATATACACAAATATACAATACAGAATATACACAGATATACAATACAGAATATACACATAAATACAATACAGAATATACACAAATATACAATACAGAATATACACAGATATACAATACAGAATATACACAAATATACAATACAGAATATACACATATATACAATACAGAATATACACAAATATACAATACAGAATATACACAAATATACAATACAGAATATACACAAATATACAATACAGAATATACACAAATATACAATACAGAATATACACATATATACAATACAGAATATACACATATATACAATACAGAATATACACAAATATACAATACAGAATATACACAGATATACAATACAGAATATACACAAATATACAATACAGAATATACACAAATATACAATACAGAATACACACATATATACAATACAGAGTATACACAAATATACAATACAGAATATACACAAATATACAATACAGAATATACACAAATATACAATACAGAATATACACAAATATACAATACAGAATATACACAAATATACAATACAGAATATACACAAATATACAATACACAATATACACAAATATACAATACTCAATATACACAAATATACAATACAGAATATACACAAATATACAATACAGAATATACACAAATATACAATACACAATATACATAAATATACAATACACAATATACACAAATATACAATACTCAATATACACAAATATACAATACAGAATATACACAAATATACAATACAGAATATACACAAATATACAATACAGAATATACACATATATACAATACAGAATATACACAAATATACAATACAGAATATACACAAATATACAATACAGAATATACACAAATATACAATACACAATATACACAAATATACAATACAGAATATACACAAATATACAATACAGAATATACACAAATATACAATACAGAATATACACAAATATACAATACAGAATATACACAAATATACAATACAGAATATACACAGATATACAATACAGAATATACACATATATACAATACAGAATATACACAAATATACAATACAGAATATACACAAATATACAATACAGAATATACACAAATATACAATACAGAATATACACAAATATACAATACAGAATATACACAGATATACAATACAGAATATACACAGATATACAATACAGAATATACACAGATATACAATACAGAATATACACATATATACAATACAGAATATACACAAATATACAATACAGAATATACACAAATATACAATACAGAATATACACATATATACAATACAGAATATACACAAATATACAATACAGAATATACACAGATATACAATACAGAATATACACAGATATACAATACAGAATATACACAAATATACAATACAGAATATACACAAATATACAATACAGAATATACACAGATATACAATACAGAATATACACATATATACAATACAGAATATACACAAATATACAATACAGAATATACACAAATATACAATACAGAATATACACAGATATACAATACAGAATATACACAGATATACAATACAGAATATACACAGATATACAATACAGAATATACACATATATACAATACAGAATATACACAAATATACAATACAGAATATACACAAATATACAATACAGAATATACACATATATACAATACAGAATATACACAAATATACAATACAGAATATACACAGATATACAATACAGAATATACACATAAATACAATACAGAATATACACAAATATACAATACAGAATATACACAGATATACAATACAGAATATACACAGATATACAATACAGAATATACACATATATACAATACAGAATATACACAAATATACAATACACAATATACATAAATATACAATACACAATATACACAAATATACAATTCTCAATATACACAAATATACAATACAGAATATACACAAATATACAATACAGAATATACACAAATATACAATACACAATATACACAAATATATAATACAGAATATACACAAATATACAATACAGAATATACACAAATATACAATACAGAATATACACAAATATACAATACAGAATATACACAAATATACAATACACAATATACACAAATATACAATACTCAATATACACAAATATACAATACAGAATATACACAAATATACAATACAGAATATACACAAATATACAATACACAATATACATAAATATACAATACACAATATACACAAATATACAATACTCAATATACACAAATATACAATACAGAATATACACAAATATACAATACAGAATATACACAAATATACAATACAGAATATACACATATATACAATACAGAATATACACAAATATACAATACAGAATATACACATATATACAATACAGAATATACACAAATATACAATACGGAATAAACCCATAAATACAATACAGAATATACACAAATATACAATACAGAATATACACAAATATACAATACAGAATATACACAAATATACAATACGGAATAAACCCATAAATACAATACAGAATATACACATTATACAATACAGAATATACACAAATATACAATACACAATATACATAAATATACAATACACAATATACACAAATATACAATACTCAATATACACAAATATACAATACAGAATATACACAAATATACAATACAGAATATACACAAATATACAATACACAATATACACAAATATATAATACAGAATATACACAAATATACAATACAGAATATACACAAATATACAATACAGAATATACACAAATATACAATACAGAATATACACAAATATACAATACACAATATACACAAATATACAATACTCAATATACACAAATATACAATACAGAATATGCACAAATATACAATACAGAATATACACAAATATACAATACACAATATACATAAATATACAATACACAATATACACAAATATACAATACTCAATATACACAAATATACAATACAGAATATACACAAATATACAATACAGAATATACACAAATATACAATACAGAATATACACATATATACAATACAGAATATACACAAATATACAATACAGAATATACACAAATATACAATACAGAATATACACAAATATACAATACACAATATACACAAATATACAATACAGAATATACACAAATATACAATACAGAATATACACAAATATACAATACAGAATATACACAAATATACAATACAGAATATACACAAATATACAATACAGAATATACACAGATATACAATACAGAATATACACATATATACAATACAGAATATACACAAATATACAATACAGAATATACACAAATATACAATACAGAATATACACAAATATACAATACAGAATATACACAAATATACAATACAGAATATACACAGATATACAATACAGAATATACACAGATATACAATACAGAATATACACAGATATACAATACAGAATATACACATATATACAATACAGAATATACACAAATATACAATACAGAATATACACAAATATACAATACAGAATATACACAAATATACAATACAGAATATACACAAATATACAATACAGAATATACACAAATATACAATACACAATATACACAAATATACAATACTCAATATACACAAATATACAATACAGAATATACACAAATATACAATACAGAATATACACAAATATACAATACACAATATACATAAATATACAATACACAATATACACAAATATACAATACTCAATATACACAAATATACAATACAGAATATACACAAATATACAATACAGAATATACACAAATATACAATACAGAATATACACATATATACAATACAGAATATACACAAATATACAATACAGAATATACACAAATATACAATACAGAATATACACAAATATACAATACACAATATACACAAATATACAATACAGAATATACACAAATATACAATACAGAATATACACAAATATACAATACAGAATATACACAAATATACAATACAGAATATACACAAATATACAATACAGAATATACACAGATATACAATACAGAATATACACATATATACAATACAGAATATACACAAATATACAATACAGAATATACACAAATATACAATACAGAATATACACAAATATACAATACAGAATATACACAAATATACAATACAGAATATACACAGATATACAATACAGAATATACACAGATATACAATACAGAATATACACAGATATACAATACAGAATATACACATATATACAATACAGAATATACACAAATATACAATACAGAATATACACAAATATACAATACAGAATATACACAAATATACAATACAGAATATACACAAATATACAATACAGAATATACACAAATATACAATACACAATATACACAAATATACAATACTCAATATACACAAATATACAATACAGAATATACACAAATATACAATACAGAATATACACAAATATACAATACACAATATACATAAATATACAATACACAATATACACAAATATACAATACTCAATATACACAAATATACAATACAGAATATACACAAATATACAATACAGAATATACACAAATATACAATACAGAATATACACATATATACAATACAGAATATACACAAATATACAATACAGAATATACACAAATATACAATACAGAATATACACAAATATACAATACACAATATACACAAATATACAATACAGAATATACACAAATATACAATACAGAATATACACAAATATACAATACAGAATATACACAAATATACAATACAGAATATACACAAATATACAATACAGAATATACACAGATATACAATACAGAATATACACATATATACAATACAGAATATACACAAATATACAATACAGAATATACACAAATATACAATACAGAATATACACAAATATACAATACAGAATATACACAAATATACAATACAGAATATACACAGATATACAATACAGAATATACACAGATATACAATACAGAATATACACAGATATACAATACAGAATATACACATATATACAATACAGAATATACACAAATATACAATACAGAATATACACAAATATACAATACAGAATATACACATATATACAATACAGAATATACACAAATATACAATACAGAATATACACAGATATACAATACAGAATATACACAGATATACAATACAGAATATACACAAATATACAATACAGAATATACACAAATATACAATACAGAATATACACAGATATACAATACAGAATATACACATATATACAATACAGAATATACACAAATATACAATACAGAATATACACAAATATACAATACAGAATATACACAGATATACAATACAGAATATACACAGATATACAATACAGAATATACACAGATATACAATACAGAATATACACATATATACAATACAGAATATACACAAATATACAATACAGAATATACACAAATATACAATACAGAATATACACATATATACAATACAGAATATACACAAATATACAATACAGAATATACACAGATATACAATACAGAATATACACATAAATACAATACAGAATATACACAAATATACAATACAGAATATACACAGATATACAATACAGAATATACACAGATATACAATACAGAATATACACATATATACAATACAGAATATACACAAATATACAATACAGAATATACACAAATAAACAATACAGAATATACACAAATATACAATACAGAATATACACAAATATACAATACAGAATATACACATATATACAATACAGAATATACACATATATACAATACAGAATATACACAAATATACAATACAGAATATACACAGATATACAATACAGAATATACACAAATATACAATACAGAATATACACAAATATACAATACAGAATACACACATATATACAATACAGAGTATACACAAATATACAATACAGAATATACACAAATATACAATACAGAATATACACAAATATACAATACAGAATATACACAAATATACAATACAGAATATACACAAATATACAATACAGAATATACACAAATATACAATACACAATATACACAAATATACAATACTCAATATACACAAATATACAATACAGAATATACACAAATATACAATACAGAATATACACAAATATACAATACACAATATACATAAATATACAATACACAATATACACAAATATACAATACTCAATATACACAAATATACAATACAGAATATACACAAATATACAATACAGAATATACACAAATATACAATACAGAATATACACATATATACAATACAGAATATACACAAATATACAATACAGAATATACACAAATATACAATACAGAATATACACAAATATACAATACACAATATACACAAATATACAATACAGAATATACACAAATATACAATACAGAATATACACAAATATACAATACAGAATATACACAAATATACAATACAGAATATACACAAATATACAATACAGAATATACACAGATATACAATACAGAATATACACATATATACAATACAGAATATACACAAATATACAATACAGAATATACACAAATATACAATACAGAATATACACAAATATACAATACAGAATATACACAAATATACAATACAGAATATACACAGATATACAATACAGAATATACACAGATATACAATACAGAATATACACAGATATACAATACAGAATATACACATATATACAATACAGAATATACACAAATATACAATACAGAATATACACAAATATACAATACAGAATATACACATATATACAATACAGAATATACACAAATATACAATACAGAATATACACAGATATACAATACAGAATATACACAGATATACAATACAGAATATACACAAATATACAATACAGAATATACACAAATATACAATACAGAATATACACAGATATACAATACAGAATATACACATATATACAATACAGAATATACACAAATATACAATACAGAATATACACAAATATACAATACAGAATATACACAGATATACAATACAGAATATACACAGATATACAATACAGAATATACACAGATATACAATACAGAATATACACATATATACAATACAGAATATACACAAATATACAATACAGAATATACACAAATATACAATACAGAATATACACATATATACAATACAGAATATACACAAATATACAATACAGAATATACACAGATATACAATACAGAATATACACATAAATACAATACAGAATATACACAAATATACAATACAGAATATACACAGATATACAATACAGAATATACACAGATATACAATACAGAATATACACATATATACAATACAGAATATACACAAATATACAATACAGAATATACACAAATATACAATACAGAATATACACAAATATACAATACAGAATATACACAAATATACAATACAGAATATACACATATATACAATACAGAATATACACATATATACAATACAGAATATACACAAATATACAATACAGAATATACACAGATATACAATACAGAATATACACAAATATACAATACAGAATATACACAAATATACAATACAGAATACACACATATATACAATACAGAGTATACACAAATATACAATACAGAATATACACAAATATACAATACAGAATATACACAAATATACAATACAGAATATACACAAATATACAATACAGAATATACACAAATATACAATACGGAATAAACCCATAAATACAATACAGAATATACACAAATATACAATACAGAATATACACAAATATACAATACAGAATATACACAAATATACAATACAGAATATACACATATATACAATACAGAATATACACAAATATACAATACAGAATATACACATATATACAATACAGAATATACACAAATATACAATACGGAATAAACCCATAAATACAATACAGAATATACACAAATATACAATACAGAATATACACAAATATACAATACAGAATATACACAAATATACAATACGGAATAAACCCATAAATACAATACAGAATATACACATTATACAATACAGAATATACACAAATATACAATACACAATATACATAAATATACAATACACAATATACACAAATATACAATACTCAATATACACAAATATACAATACAGAATATACACAAATATACAATACAGAATATACACAAATATACAATACACAATATACACAAATATATAATACAGAATATACACAAATATACAATACAGAATATACACAAATATACAATACAGAATATACACAAATATACAATACAGAATATACACAAATATACAATACACAATATACACAAATATACAATACTCAATATACACAAATATACAATACAGAATATGCACAAATATACAATACAGAATATACACAAATATACAATACACAATATACATAAATATACAATACACAATATACACAAATATACAATACTCAATATACACAAATATACAATACAGAATATACACAAATATACAATACAGAATATACACAAATATACAATACAGAATATACACATATATACAATACAGAATATACACAAATATACAATACAGAATATACACAAATATACAATACAGAATATACACAAATATACAATACACAATATACACAAATATACAATACAGAATATACACAAATATACAATACAGAATATACACAAATATACAATACAGAATATACACAAATATACAATACAGAATATACACAAATATACAATACAGAATATACACAGATATACAATACAGAATATACACATATATACAATACAGAATATACACAAATATACAATACAGAATATACACAAATATACAATACAGAATATACACAAATATACAATACAGAATATACACAAATATACAATACAGAATATACACAGATATACAATACAGAATATACACAGATATACAATACAGAATATACACAGATATACAATACAGAATATACACATATATACAATACAGAATATACACAAATATACAATACAGAATATACACAAATATACAATACAGAATATACACAAATATACAATACAGAATATACACAAATATACAATACAGAATATACACAAATATACAATACACAATATACACAAATATACAATACTCAATATACACAAATATACAATACAGAATATACACAAATATACAATACAGAATATACACAAATATACAATACACAATATACATAAATATACAATACACAATATACACAAATATACAATACTCAATATACACAAATATACAATACAGAATATACACAAATATACAATACAGAATATACACAAATATACAATACAGAATATACACATATATACAATACAGAATATACACAAATATACAATACAGAATATACACAAATATACAATACAGAATATACACAAATATACAATACACAATATACACAAATATACAATACAGAATATACACAAATATACAATACAGAATATACACAAATATACAATACAGAATATACACAAATATACAATACAGAATATACACAAATATACAATACAGAATATACACAGATATACAATACAGAATATACACATATATACAATACAGAATATACACAAATATACAATACAGAATATACACAAATATACAATACAGAATATACACAAATATACAATACAGAATATACACAAATATACAATACAGAATATACACAGATATACAATACAGAATATACACAGATATACAATACAGAATATACACAGATATACAATACAGAATATACACATATATACAATACAGAATATACACAAATATACAATACAGAATATACACAAATATACAATACAGAATATACACAAATATACAATACAGAATATACACAAATATACAATACAGAATATACACAAATATACAATACACAATATACACAAATATACAATACTCAATATACACAAATATACAATACAGAATATACACAAATATACAATACAGAATATACACAAATATACAATACACAATATACATAAATATACAATACACAATATACACAAATATACAATACTCAATATACACAAATATACAATACAGAATATACACAAATATACAATACAGAATATACACAAATATACAATACAGAATATACACATATATACAATACAGAATATACACAAATATACAATACAGAATATACACAAATATACAATACAGAATATACACAAATATACAATACACAATATACACAAATATACAATACAGAATATACACAAATATACAATACAGAATATACACAAATATACAATACAGAATATACACAAATATACAATACAGAATATACACAAATATACAATACAGAATATACACAGATATACAATACAGAATATACACATATATACAATACAGAATATACACAAATATACAATACAGAATATACACAAATATACAATACAGAATATACACAAATATACAATACAGAATATACACAAATATACAATACAGAATATACACAGATATACAATACAGAATATACACAGATATACAATACAGAATATACACAGATATACAATACAGAATATACACATATATACAATACAGAATATACACAAATATACAATACAGAATATACACAAATATACAATACAGAATATACACATATATACAATACAGAATATACACAAATATACAATACAGAATATACACAGATATACAATACAGAATATACACAGATATACAATACAGAATATACACAAATATACAATACAGAATATACACAAATATACAATACAGAATATACACAGATATACAATACAGAATATACACATATATACAATACAGAATATACACAAATATACAATACAGAATATACACAAATATACAATACAGAATATACACAGATATACAATACAGAATATACACAGATATACAATACAGAATATACACAGATATACAATACAGAATATACACATATATACAATACAGAATATACACAAATATACAATACAGAATATACACAAATATACAATACAGAATATACACATATATACAATACAGAATATACACAAATATACAATACAGAATATACACAGATATACAATACAGAATATACACATAAATACAATACAGAATATACACAAATATACAATACAGAATATACACAGATATACAATACAGAATATACACAGATATACAATACAGAATATACACATATATACAATACAGAATATACACAAATATACAATACAGAATATACACAAATAAACAATACAGAATATACACAAATATACAATACAGAATATACACAAATATACAATACAGAATATACACATATATACAATACAGAATATACACATATATACAATACAGAATATACACAAATATACAATACAGAATATACACAGATATACAATACAGAATATACACAAATATACAATACAGAATATACACAAATATACAATACAGAATACACACATATATACAATACAGAGTATACACAAATATACAATACAGAATATACACAAATATACAATACAGAATATACACAAATATACAATACAGAATATACACAAATATACAATACAGAATATACACAAATATACAATACAGAATATACACAAATATACAATACACAATATACACAAATATACAATACTCAATATACACAAATATACAATACAGAATATACACAAATATACAATACAGAATATACACAAATATACAATACACAATATACATAAATATACAATACACAATATACACAAATATACAATACTCAATATACACAAATATACAATACAGAATATACACAAATATACAATACAGAATATACACAAATATACAATACAGAATATACACATATATACAATACAGAATATACACAAATATACAATACAGAATATACACAAATATACAATACAGAATATACACAAATATACAATACACAATATACACAAATATACAATACAGAATATACACAAATATACAATACAGAATATACACAAATATACAATACAGAATATACACAAATATACAATACAGAATATACACAAATATACAATACAGAATATACACAGATATACAATACAGAATATACACATATATACAATACAGAATATACACAAATATACAATACAGAATATACACAAATATACAATACAGAATATACACAAATATACAATACAGAATATACACAAATATACAATACAGAATATACACAGATATACAATACAGAATATACACAGATATACAATACAGAATATACACAGATATACAATACAGAATATACACATATATACAATACAGAATATACACAAATATACAATACAGAATATACACAAATATACAATACAGAATATACACATATATACAATACAGAATATACACAAATATACAATACAGAATATACACAGATATACAATACAGAATATACACAGATATACAATACAGAATATACACAAATATACAATACAGAATATACACAAATATACAATACAGAATATACACAGATATACAATACAGAATATACACATATATACAATACAGAATATACACAAATATACAATACAGAATATACACAAATATACAATACAGAATATACACAGATATACAATACAGAATATACACAGATATACAATACAGAATATACACAGATATACAATACAGAATATACACATATATACAATACAGAATATACACAAATATACAATACAGAATATACACAAATATACAATACAGAATATACACATATATACAATACAGAATATACACAAATATACAATACAGAATATACACAGATATACAATACAGAATATACACATAAATACAATACAGAATATACACAAATATACAATACAGAATATACACAGATATACAATACAGAATATACACAGATATACAATACAGAATATACACATATATACAATACAGAATATACACAAATATACAATACAGAATATACACAAATATACAATACAGAATATACACAAATATACAATACAGAATATACACAAATATACAATACAGAATATACACATATATACAATACAGAATATACACATATATACAATACAGAATATACACAAATATACAATACAGAATATACACAGATATACAATACAGAATATACACAAATATACAATACAGAATATACACAAATATACAATACAGAATACACACATATATACAATACAGAGTATACACAAATATACAATACAGAATATACACAAATATACAATACAGAATATACACAAATATACAATACAGAATATACACAAATATACAATACAGAATATACACAAATATACAATACGGAATAAACCCATAAATACAATACAGAATATACACAAATATACAATACAGAATACACACATATATACAATACAGAGTATACACAAATATACAATACAGAATATACACAAATATACAATACAGAATATACACAAATATACAATACAGAATATACACATATATACAATACAGAATATACACAAATATACAATACGGAATAAACCCATAAATACAATACAGAATATACACAAATATACAATACAGAATATACACAAATATATAATACAGAATATACACAAATATACAATACAGAATATACACAAATATACAATACAGAATATACACAAATATACAATACAGAATACACACATATATACAATACACAATATACACAAATATACAATACACAATATACACAAATATACAATACAGAATACACACATATATACAATACACAATATACACATATATACAATACACAATATACACAAATATACAATACAGAATATACACAAATATACAATACAGAATATACACAAATATACAATACAGAATACACACAAATCACACAACGTACACACATACCTTGCAACACAGGCGCCATCAAGCAATGGTTGCAATCCTCCATATTCAAAAATGGCGGCCATTTTGAATACATTGCACAATTCGAAATTTTCCCACGGCCTGCAACTCGCCCCGCCCTGCAACATCGAATTCCCACGCTGATGGTCGTAAATTCCCACGCTGCCCGCCATCATTTCCCACTAGGCGGTAATTTCCCAGTAATTTCTTTGCTAAACTTAAATTCCCACCGGGACTGCCATGATTTCCCACGCTAAGAAGCGTAATTTCCCACTAGGGCGTTATTTCCTCTGAAATTCTCATGGTAACTACCATAATTTCCCCCCAGAGCGTAATTTCTGAGTAATTTCCATCACTAAAGGGTGTAATTTCTCACTTAAGCTTAATTTCCTAGACTAGGGAACGTGATTTCCCACGATAGACTTAATTTCCCACGCTAGGGGTTATAATTTCCTACTAGGGGCGTAATTTCCCACGCCAGGGGAAGTTATAAACTCCCATATTAGGGGGAAAAATTCCCACACGGACTCATCATGTAACAATATATTTTAGTTTTGATTTATCCTGATTAATAGTCAATTAAACATATGATACTCTAAGGTGAAAGATTATTAAACACTTGTAATCATTTTTGAAAACTGTAAATTATTGATTAGAAATTTTACATTTACTTCTAACTTACAGTTTGCGTTCGAGATATTGGCCCTTTTGATTTAATATGGAGATTTTTATTTGTTTTTAAAGTTCAATAATCAAAATCATGAATTTTTAATCATTTCTAAAAGTGCATAAATTAAGAACCACGATTGAACGTTTTATGTTTGCTTTTTTATTGTGAAGTGCGGTTAAATTTATTCATTAACAAATGGTCTAATTAATTTAAATTAAATCATTGACTGAAATGTTTATTAATCTTTCATCACTACCATATTCAACCTACGATAGTTTTAATTAGTATCATTATAAATCTAATATGATATAAATATAATCATGCCAATTTGGGTTCCCCTAATTTAACTGATTATGATATTTTGCTTAATCAAGTAATTAATTATTTAATTATACAATTAATTATTTAGGTAATAAATGAATTCAATTCAATACATAATTCATTTGTAGCAACATATATAAATAAACATAAATACATATACTAAATTCACTAATGTTTGCCTTTAAATTTCTGTGCAGGAAAAATAGAAACCTAAAAAAGGGCGCGTGTTTAATGAAAAAATAAAATTATTGCACAAAACCTCTAAGTTTAATTAAAGTGAATATAATTATGAACATAATCATCAGTTTAATTAATTAATTATGGATTCAATGGTGTGGGACTTTTCAGATTAGGTACGTAAAAAATAGAATAATAAATAAACAAAACTATGTAATTATATTTGAATAAATAAAAGAATATTGGATTAAATATATAAAATAAAATTGGACGAAACTACAAGTCTTAATTCGTGGACTTGAGCAGTCTTATTCATTAAACTACTTTTTCATCATTTTACCCACTTTTTATCATGTATATTTCACATGAAATTACAACGTTCAATTCTGTAAACAAATATTTTCCTTCAGAAGTATATATTTTATAAATGTATTATACATACTATGTGTATATCACTTTCATGGAATATTAATTGAATTATATTACGCATAATATACTGTATATATTGGATATATACATTTATGCATACATATATATATTTCACACAAATTTTAACACATGAAACTAAATCTAAACCCCCACTCCCCTCACATTTCACCTCCCCCCTCCCCACACCCCTCACCTCCTCCCCCACACCCCTCACCTCCTCCCCCACACCCCCTCTGTGCAACCGAAGACCTCCCCCAAGTGTTGCAAGTCCCCCATTTCACCCCCACCCACCCTACCCCCCCCGGAGGTTATTTTGGAGTTTTTGAATTTGTTTTTTTTATTTTTGGGGGTTGGCTTTTTTAGAAGCTTTTTGGTGGGGTTTCAATTTTTGCATTTTTTTCTTGTTTTACTTTCTGTGTTTTTTGTTTTCTGTCAGGGGTTTTGGTTTTTTGTTATTTTTGTGGGGTTTCAATATTTTGTATTTTTTGTTTTTTTTCTGTTTTGTGGGTTTTTTGTTTCTTTGTTTTCCTGTGTCGTGGTTTTATGCTTATACGGATTTATTATTTTTGAGGGGTTTTGGTTTTTAGTATTTTTTATTTTTTAATCAGGGGTTCTCAAATTAACTGACATTGCAAAAAAGCATTAATTGAAGAAATAGCAAATAGGATAATTAATTTTTTCATTCATTTCGGGGTTTATATCTGTGATATTTTTTTATTTTTTATTTGTTTTGGAATAGATAAATTTATGTGTTTTATTGATATATTTTGACACCTATATTTCTCTGATGCATTTTGGAATATATATATATTTCTTAACGTATTTTTTATGCATGATTGAAGGAAGCTTTATTTTTGCATCCAACTAATGTTTTTGATACATAAAAATTTCTATTTTTGTTGGATCGTGCTTAATTTATGAATAATTATTAATTAACAAATATCTAATGAATCTAACACTAGAACACTAACCCTAATTGCGAGTCCCGCCGCCACAAACCCTGGGTATCTCATACCCTATTCTGAAAATGAAAAAAGTAGTAAATATATAAATTTACTCATGCAAAATTATATGAAGGTACTACATACAATCCATTTGGTCCCTATTGACACTCAGCAGAAATTTTTAAACTGATAATATAACTTGAAAAATATATTTTGAAAATTATGATAACAATTGGGGGAAAAGCGACAATTTCAAAAAAATACCTTGGGAAAAAAAATTTTTTTACAAATTGTTTTTAAACTTCCGAGGCAGCCTCGAAGGTCCTGCGGGTTTTGTAAAGACGAGAGGTGCAAAAAAAATTTTTTTTAATTATAGAAAAAATCTATTTTTTACACAAAAAGTTTTTTAGCCATAAACATGGTATCAAATGACCATGATTATACCATGATTATACCATGATTATACCATGATTATACCATGATTATACCGTGGTTGTACCATGATTGTACCATGATTATACCATGATTATACCATGATTATACCATGATCATAGCATGATTATACCATGATTATACCATGACGCTCAACATGATTATACCATGATTATACCATGACACTCAACATGATTATACCATGATTATACCATGATTATACCATGACACTCAACATGATTATACCATGACACTCAACATGGTTATACCATGACACTCAACCTGCTTAAAAACAATGACACTCAACATGATTATACCATGGTTATACACAACATGATTATACCATGACTCTACACAACATAATAATACCATGACTATACACAACATAATAATACCATGACTATACACAACATGATAATACCATGACTATACACAACACGATTATACCATGACTATACACAACATGATTATACCATGACTATACACAACATGATAATACCATGACTATACACAACACGATTATACCATGACTATACACAACACGATTATACCATGACTATACATCACATGATTATACCATGACTATACACAACACGATTATACCATGACTATACATCACATGATTATACCATGACTATACACAACACGATTATACCATGACTATACATCACATGATTATACCATGACTATACACAACACGATTATACCATGACTATACATCACACGATTATACCATGACTATACACAACACGATTATACCATGACACACAACACAGCGTACCATGAGATACTTCCACTCTGATGCAGACAGTGTAAAGATACATATCTATTTATCAGGACTCATCATACATGTTTGTGTGTGTATCTAAAAATGGAGGTGAATAAAAATTGTACAGAAAGTAACGTAATGTAGACACAGGAATTTATCAACTATAAGCTCAACCTATTCTATTCCATTTAACATTTATCTATTAATTATTCCCAGTACCAAATGTACTCGGGATGGGTATCTCATAGACAGCCGATATTTGATCTTATATCTATTATCAATATTTGTTCGATATTAGATCTAATATCCTTGATCGATATATTTGATTGATATTTGATCGATATTTGATCGATATTTGAACGATATTTGACCGATATAAGACCGATATTTCACCGCCATTTGACCGATATTTGACCGATATTTGACCGATATTTGACCGATATTTGATCGATATTTGACCGATATTTGATCGATATTTGATCGATATTTGATCGATCTTTGACCGATATTTTACCGATTTTTGACCGATATTTGACCGATATTTGACCGATATTTGACCGATATTTGACCGATATATGACTGATATTTGACCGATATTTGATCAATTTTTGACCGATATTTGACCGATGTTTGACCGATATTTGACCGATATTTGACCGATATTTAATCAGAAGCACTGCACTGCGCAGGTTTGACAAGATCTTTAGCCAATAATTGAAAATATTCTTTAATTTGTAGTGCTTTCCCACATGTCTTCTGTACATTTGCCCATTTTTCCATTTGGTGAACACGGTAGAAAAAACAAGGTAGGTTCAACCCGGTTTTTTTCCGTCAACGGTGTGGTTTTGCTGACGTCACGGCAACGAACCAATAGCAGCGCTCATATTGCATCTGGTAGCACTGCTACCCCCAAATCTGGCTTTACTATTGGCCTAACGACATGGCCTCTTGGTGACGTCATAAAGTTTGTTTGAAATGAAGCCTTTCTATTGGCTAGCCGGACAAGAGGAGGTGTATTTTCTCCCATAGAAATGACCCTACCTTGTTTCCTCTACCGTGGTGGTCAGTAGCATGAATAGGAGAGACTATCACTATTTTCTTTCAGTAATTAAAAGGACGACTTCTTGGAAATCTGATAAGTGAAAGAAGGTATGTAGAATGTAGAATGAAATACGTATATGTAGAATGAAATACGTATACGTATATGTGAAATGAAATACGTATACGTATTGGTTCTTTTTTTCATTATACATTTTATTTTTTATTTTTATTTTTTTTGTGAAGGATTATCAAAGTCACTATCATCACTGCTTCCACTGTTTCTTGTACATATTCAGCACCAATGTCACTATCATGATGATTTTAAAGTTCAACATAGTCAAGTTCATCATCTGGACTTTCTTGTATTAATACAGTGATTTGATTATGAATAATCATCCCTCCTTCCCTCTAATCATCCCTCCTACCCTCTAAACACCCCTCCTTCCCTCTAATCACCCCTCCTTCCCTCTAATCATCCCTCCTTCCCTCTAAACACCCCTCCTTCCCTCTAATCACCCCTCCTTCCCTCTAATAACCCCTCTTTCCCTCTAATCACCCTTCCTTCCCTCTACTCATCCCTCCTTCCCTCTACTCATCCCTCCTTCCTTCTACTCATCCCTCCTTCCCTTTAATCATCCCTCCTTCTCTCTAATCACACCCTCCTTCCCTCTAATCATCCCTCCTCCCCTCTAATCACACCCTCCTTCCCTCTAATCATCCCTCCTTCCCTCTACTCATCCCTCCTTCCCTCTACTCCCCCCTCCTTCCCTCTAATCACACCCGCCTTCCCTCTAATCATCCCTCCTTCCCTCTACTCATCCCTCCTTCCCTCTACTCATCCGTCCTTCCCTCTAATCACACCCTCCTTCCCTCTAATCATCCCTCCTTCCCTTTACTCATCCATCCTTCCCTCTACTCATCCCTCCTTGACTCTAATCACCCCTCCCTTCCCTCTAATCACCCCTCCTTCCATCTAATCACCCCTCCTTCCCTCTAATCACCCCTCCTTCACTCTAATCACTCCTCCTTCCCTCTAATCACCCCTCCTTCCCTCTAATCAGCCCTCCCTCCCTCTAATCACCCCTCTCTCGCCCTAATCACCCCTCCCTCGCCCTAATCACCATAATCACCCCATCTCCCCGCTCATTACCACCATGACTCAGCAATATTCTGCAGGCCGTAAAAATTACGCCTGCCTTTTTACTGCATCGACCGTAGGCCTATGGAGGTGTGGTGGTGATGGTGTGGTGATGGTGGTGATGGTGGTGATGGTGGTGATGGTGGTGATGGTGTGGTGATGGTGTGGTGATGGTGTGGGTGATGGTGTTGGTGATGGTGTGGTGATGGTTTGGTGATGGTGTGGTGATGGTGTGGTGATGGTGGTGATGGTGTGGTGATGGTGGTGATGGTGTGGTGATGGTGGTGATGGTGTGGTGATGGTGTGGTGATGGTGTGGTGATGGTGTGGTGATGGTGTGGTGATGGTGGTGATGGTGTGGTGATGGTGTGGTGATGGTGTGGTGATGGTGTGGTGATGGTGTGGTGATGGTGTGTGGTGATGTGTGGTGATGGTGTGGTGATGGTGGTGATGGTGTGGTGATGGTGGTGGATGGTGTGGTGATGGTGTGGTGATGGTGTGGTGATGGTGTGGTGATGGTGTGGTGATGGTGTGGTGATGGTGTGGTGATGGTGGTGATGGTGTGGTGATGGTGTGGTGATGGTGTGGTGATGGTGTGGTGATGGTGTGGTGATGGTGTGGTGATGGTGTGGTGATGGTGTGGTGATGGTGTGGTGATGGTGTGGTGATGGTGTGGTGATGGTGTGGTGATGGTGTGGTGATGGTGTGGTGATGGTGTGTGGTGATGGTGTGGTGATGGTGTGGTGATGGTGTGGTGATGGTGATGGTGTGTGGTGATGGTGTGGTGATGGTGTGTGATGGTGGTGATGGGTGTGGTGATGTGTGGTGATGGTGTGGTGATGGTGTGGTGATGGTGTGGTGATGGTGTGTGGTGATGGTGTGGTGATGTGTGGTGATGGGTGTGGTGATGGTGTGGTGATGGTGTGGTGATGGTTGTGGTGATGGTGTGGTGATGGTTTGGTGATGGTGTGTGATGGGGTTGTGGTGATGGTGTGTTGGTGTGATGTGTTGATGTGTGATGGGTGTGGTGATGGTGTGGTGATGGTGTGGTGATGGTGTGGTGATGGTGTGTGATGGTGGTGATGTGTGGTGATGGGTGTGGTGATGGTGTGGTGATGGTGTGGTGATGGTGTGGTGATGGTGTGGGTGATGGTGTGGTGATGGTGTGGTGATGGTGTGGTGATGGTGTGGTGATGGTGTGGTGATGGTGTGGTGATGGTGTGGTGATGGTGTGGTGATGGTGTGGTGATGGTGTGGTGATGGTGTGTGATGGTGTGGTGATGGTTGGTGGTGATGGTGTGGTGATGGTGTGGTCGATGGGTGTGGTGATGGTGTGGTGATGGTGTGGTGATGGTGTGGTGATGGTGTGGATGTGTGTTGATGTGTGTGATGGTGTGGTGATGGTTGTGGTGATGGTGTGGTGATGGTGTGGTGATGGTGTGGTGATGGTGTGGTGTGGTGATGGTGTGGTGATGGTGTGGTGTGGTGTGGTGATGGTGATGGTGTGGTGATGGTTGTGGTGGTGTGGTGGTGATGGTGTGGTGATGGTGTGTGGTGATGGTGTGGTGATGGTGTGTGAATGGTGTGGTGATGGTGTGGTGATGGTGTGGTGATGGTGTGGTGATGGTGTGGTGATGTGTGGTGATGGTGTGGTGATGGTGTGGTGATGTTGTGGTGATGGTGATGGTGATGTTGGTGATGGTGTGGGATGTTGTGGTGATGGTGTGGTGATGGTGTGGTGATGGTGTGGTGATGGTGTGGTGATGGTGTGGTGATGGTGTGGTGATGGTGTGGTGATGGTGTGATGTTGTGGTGTGGTGATGGTGGTGGTGATGGTGATGTGTGGTGATGGTTTGGTGATGGTGTGGTGATGGTGTGGTGATGGTGTGGTGATGTGTGGTGATGGTGTGGTGATGTTTGTGTGTGTACTGTTATAAACTTTTGTTTACATTAAATTTTTTTCTTTTACTTTTTCCTTTTTCATGAAGAAAGACTATTCTACTTTAACTTTGTCTCTAATTATTTAAAAAGAAAATCAATTCTGAGCAATTTTTAAGTTGCACGTTTTAAATAATATTGTTTACATAGCCCGCTCTACGCTATATGTAAACAAACCACCGGATGTAAACAAACCACCGGATGTAAACAAACCACCAGATGTGAACAAACCACCAGATGTAAGCAAACCACCGGATGTAAACAAACCACCGGATGTAAACAAACCACCGGATGTAAACAAACCACCAGATGTGAACAAACCACCGGAGGGTAAACAAACCACCAGATGTAAACAAACCACCGGATGTAAACAAACCACCAGATGTGAACAAACCACCGGAGGTAAACAAACCACCAGATGTGAACAAACCACCAGATGTAAACAAACCACCGGATGTAAACAAACCACCGGATGTAAACAAACCACCGGATGTAAACAAACCACCGGATGTGAACAAACCACTGGATGTAAACAAACCACTGGATGTAAACAAACCACCAGATGTAAACAAACCACCGGATGTAAACAAACCACCGGATGTAAACAAACCACCGGATGTAAACAAACCACCGGATGTGAACAAACCACCGGATGTAAACAAACCACCAGATGTAAACAAACCACCGGATGTAAACAAACCAGCGGATGTAAACAAACCACCGGATGTGAACAAACCACCGGATGTAAACAAACCACCGGATGTAAACAAACCACCGGATGTGAACAAACCACCGGATGTAAACAAACCACCGGGTGTAAACAAACCACCAGATGTAAACAAACCACCGGATGTAAACAAACCACCGGATGTAAACCAAACCACCGGATGTAAACAAACCACCGGATGTGAACAAACCACTGGATGTAAACAAACCAGCGGATGTAAACCAAACCAGCGGATGTAAACAAACCACCGGATGTAAACAAACCACCGGATGTAAACAAACCACCAGATGTAAACAAACCACCGGATGTAAACAAACCACCGGATGTAAACAAACCACCGGATGTAAACAAACCACCGGATGTAAACAAACCACCGGATGTAAACAAACCACCAGATGTAAACAAACCACCGGATGTAAACAAACCACCGGATGTAAAAAACATTAACATTACCAGAATTTGTCCGTAATGTGATTGGCCGAATGTGATTGACTGAATGTGATTGATTGATTGTGATTGACTGACTGTGATTGGCCGAATGTGATTGACTGAATGTGATTGACTGAATGATATTGACTGAATGTGATTGGCCGAATGTGACTGACCGAATGTGATTTTCCGAATGTGATTGGCTGAATTGACTGAATGTGATTGGCCGAATGTGATTGGCTGAATGTGATTGACTAAATGTGATTGACCGAATGTGATTGGCCGAATGTGATTGGCTGGATTGGCTGAATGTGATTGACTGAATGTGATTGGCAGAATGTGATTGACCGAATGTGATTGGCCGAATGTGATTGGCTGAATTGACTGAATGTGATTGGCTGAATGTGATTGGCCGAATTTGATTGGCTGAATGTGATTGGCTGAATGTGATTGACTGAATGTGATTGACTGAGTGTGATTGACTGAGTGTGATTGACTGAGTGTGATTGACTGAATGTGATTGCCTGAATGTGATTGACCGAATATGATTGGCTGAATGTGATTGACTGTATGTGATTGGCTGAATGTGATTGAATGAATGTGATTGAGTGGATGTGATTGACTGAATGTGATTGCCAGAATGTGATTGACCGAATGTGATTGGCCGAATGTGATTGGCTGAATTGACTGAATGTGATTGGCTGAATGTGATTGACTGTATGTGATTGGCTGACTGTGATTGGCCGAATGTGATTGGCTGAATGTGATTGGCTGAATGTGATTGACTGAATGTGATTGACTGAATGTGATTGACTGAACGTGATTGGATGAATGTGATTGACTGAATGTGATTGACTGAACGTGATTGGCTGAATGTGATTGGCTGAACGAGTAAGTCGCAGCACGGATCAAAGATCCATTCAGCAGATTACGACAAGAAAATACTGCCATGAATATTAGACTACAGACCCCGATATTAGCGTGAATATTTGAAGTAAAATGCCAATATTGGCACCAAAAAGTTACTGGCAGGAGAGTAGAGCTTTTTTTACAATAAAATAATGTTAATCCGATTCCGTGATTTAATGCTCTGGGTTTTTTGTACTTATATAAATTGTATGTTATGCGTGTACCAGAACTGCGCTCCCAGATCGTCATTTTTATTTTATTTTCTTCAATGAACGTAATTTCTAGCGTAAAAAAACTGCTGAATGTTATTTTACGGAGCTTTGGTCAATAACTTAGTGGGAGAAATGGCGGTTTTGCTGTGGAATTCCGTGCGGTAATTTCGGGTGTTTTTTTATTTTTTTTTTTTTGTTTCGATGCAGTGATTTGTTAACATGGCTTAGCTCTCTCATTTTTTATTATATTGTTGTATACTTTTTTATTTTATGAGTTTATTTTTATTAGTTTTCATATTATTTCATTTGTTATTTATTTTTATTATTTTATTTTCATTTATTTTGTGATCATTATTTTTTGCATATGTGCCTCATTTTTTGGGTACAGAACGTAAGGAATAGATGAATATCATCAGTTTTTATAGCCATCTATATCATTATATCATTATTAATGTATGATGATATAATGATATTGATTAAAAATTTGAAATAAATAAATAGGCTATGATTAAGTATAAAATGTTTTAGAACTCTAAATAACCTTTATTATTTATTAAATAAAAGAAATCAAAAGATTTCAAAAAGAAAGTTAAATGTCTGGAGAATTTTAAATTTTAAATTTAAATTTTAAAAGAATGAATGTTCAGTTCTGGTCTGCTTAGCTGAACTTCGGTTACGTTCGAATACAGATAACTTTTTTTATTTACGAGTTCAATATTATTTTGTGTTTTTTTGTAAATAATTCTAGTATAGAACCGAAAACCAATTAAATTATTATAAAATACCTTTTTATATAAAATATGAATATAAAAAAAATTATATAAAAAATTTTTTTTTAGAAGTTTTTGGTAAATATAATTATTTGTTGTTAACCAACCTTATCATATAATGAAAAGCAAATTAATATCTCATTTTTGAATAAATTAAACTGCAGCTACGGTTATATGAAACACAACCTTTTAGTTGAAGAAAACATTAATATTATTATGTAATTTATTTATGTTGTACTTCATTATTTAATATTATTATTTAATAAATTATGTTATTGTTCATTAACTATTATTATTATTCCTTATATAATATTATTTTATATCCGAAAATATATTGAAATGTAGTTTTAAAATGCAAGTTAAATGCAGGTCAAATTAAACAAAAAGAAATTAAAAACGACTATGAATAAATAAAATTATAACTTTTCTTCAAAGGTTTACGTTAATGTAATTATTTATTGATTAATCTCATTAATTAGGCGAAAACTAATTAAATTGCTTTAAAATAAGTTAAATGTAACTAAAATGAAATAGAAATTAAATAAATGCTGTTCCGGTTAGAATATGATAAATAACTTTTTATTTGTAGTTTAAATAAATGTGATTATTTATTAATTAATGTCATTAGATAATCAAATAACAAAACCAAATTAAAATGTCAACGCGAAAAGTAAGTTAAATGTGGATACCAAATACCGTCGACTTCTTTTCAAATTTTCCGAAGTTTCAGGAATTTAAAAACAAAGAAAGTTCCAAGGAACTTGATCATATTCACAAGAAAAGCGTTTCGGAGTCCAGCTCCATCATCAGTTCGTAAGAGTACAAATCATTATGTCTGCAATACAAGAAAACAAAATGTTGGTAAAGGCATTACTGGAAATCACAAAAAAAAAACCTAAAAACATGGTTCAGAAAATATAAGATCGACAAGATTGTCATCTAGTTACAATTCGCAATGGGTAGGAACTGTCAGTATTATTGAGTATAAAGTATAAGTACTTTCCAAGTATAAATATTTTAAATAACTTTAATAATTAAACTAGCTTATAAGTAATTACCTGAAATAACTAATTACTACTTAACTAAATTAGCTAATAATTGAATTAACTTAGTAGGAAACTTATTAGCAAGAGTAAGTTTTATTTGCAGTTTAAAATTAGTGCGGCGCGTAATTTTGATTTTGCAGAGTAATTTTTGTATTGTGATATATATAATTATAGGTTATAAAATAATTTTGTACTGTGTAATAATTATTGTGAAAAAACAGCGAATTTTTCATATTTTACATCATATAATGTTATATCAAGTACGATAATTTATTCGAAAACACTATCATTTTTATTACACGATTAAATACGATGATACTGTTCTATTTTATAACTCAACTATTTATGTACCTAAATTAAATAGGATAATATTGTTTTATTCGACAACATTATTATTTTTTCCAAAATTAAATACGATAATATTGTTTCACTTTATAACTCAACTATTTATGTAACTAAATTAAATACGATAATATTATTTTATTCGACAACATTATTATTTTTTTTTAATTAAATACGATAATATTATTTTATTCGACAACATTATTATTTTTTTTAATTAAATACGATAATAGTATTTTATTCGACAACATTATTATTTTTTTTTAATTAAATACGATAATAGTATTTTATTCGACAACATTATTATTTTTTTTATATTAAATACGATAAAATTATTTTATTCGACAACATTATAATTTTTTTTTTTATTAAATACGATAATATTGTTTTATTCGACGACATTGTTATTTTCACTCCAGTACTGGGCAGAACTGGTTGGAATTAATATTTATATATAATCCATGCAGCGAACTAATCAGAACAAATCACTTAAGAGCGACAGAAGTTCCGTTATCGCTTTAATAAATTACTTACAAATCACGGGGGTACGGTCCATTAAGTAATTGACCGCACAAAAAACAGAAGAGCAAATCTATCACAATTTCTGTCCTAATCTTTGGACCCTGCATCTACTTTCCCGCTAAATTCCAGCGACATTCCCGCTATATTGCAGTGATATTCCCGCTACATTCCGACCACATTCCGCCTGAGATTCGTCAATAGCCGCCATAGATTTTTGTGATATTCCCGCTAGGTCGAACCGACGTTTTTGCTGAATCTAATGCCATTCCCGCTAATTCTAATGACATTGCCGGTAAATCTTAGCAACATTCCCGCTAGATTCCTGATACATTCCCGCTACATCTCAACATTTTTTCCAACATTCCGCTACATTCCAGCGACATTCCCGCTAAATCTCAACATTTTCTCCAACATTCCGCTACATTCTACCGATATTCCCGCTAGATATCATCAATTTCATAAACATTCCACTAGATTCCAGCGACATTCCCGCTAGATCTCACCAATTTCACCAACATTCTGCTACGTTCCAGCGATATTCCCGCTAGATATCATCAATTTCATAAACATTCCACTAGATTCCAGCGACATTCCCGCTAGATCTCAACATTTTCGCAACATTCCGCTACATTCCAGTGACATTCCCGCTAGATCTCAACATTTTCACCACATTCCGCTACATTCCAGCGACATTCCCGCTAGATCTCATCATTTTCTCCAACATTCCGCTACATTCCAGCGATATTCCCGCTAGATATCATCAATTTCATAAACAATCCACTAGATTCCAGCGACATTCCCGCTAGATCTCAACATTTTCACAACATTCCGCTACATTCCAGCGACATTCCCGCTAGATCTCAACATTTTCACAACATTCTGCTACATTCCAGCGACATTCCCGCTAGATCTCAACATTTTCACGAACATTCCGCTACATTCCAGCGATATTCCCGCTAGATATCATCAATTTCATAAACAATCCACTAGATTCCAGCGACATTCCCGCTAGATCTCAACATTTTCACAACATTCCGCTACATTCCAGCGACATTCCCGCTAGATCTCAACATTTTCGCAACATTCCGCTACATTCCAGTGACATTCCCCGCTAGATCTCAACATTTTCACCACATTCCGCTACATTCCAGCGACATTCCCGCTAGATGGCTAAAAAGTTGTCGAGCGGAGGCCTGTGATTTGTCAATCATGCGACCAATGGGAGCAGCGTCCGCATGATAATTTGCATAATAACGCATCATAATCTGCATGATGATGCGCATAATGACTCATGCACTCATATTGCACGCGCGAGGGCAACACTGCACGTAGGGATTGTGGAGGGGGTGTAAAAGGGTACAAGAAGGGGTACAAGGAGGGGTAGAAGGAGGGGTACAAGGAGAGGTACAAGGATGGGTACAAGGAGGGGTATAAGGAGGAGTACAAAGAATGGTACAAGGAGGGTACAAAGAGGGGTACAAGGAGGGGTACAAGGAGGGGTAGAAGGGGGGGTACAAGGAGGGGTACAAAGAGGGGTAGAAGGAGGGGTACAAGGAGGGGTACAAGGAGGGGTACAAGGAGGGGTATAATGAGGGGTACAAAGAGGGGTACAAGGAGAGGTACAAAGAGGGGTACTAAGAGGGGTACAAGGAGGGGTACAAGGAGGGGTACAAGGAGGGGTACAAGGAGGGGTACAAGGAGGGGTATAAGGAGGAGTACAAAGAATGGTACAAGGAGGGGTACAAAGAGGGGTACAAGGAGGGGTACGAGGAGGGGTAGAAGGGGGGGTACAAGGAGGGGTACAAAGAGGGGTAGAAAGAGGGGTACAAGGAGGGGTACAAGGAGGGGTACAAGGAGAAGTATAAGGAGGGGTACAAAGAGGGGTACAAGGAGAGGTACAAAGAGGGGTACAAAGAGGGGTACAAGGAGGGGTACAAGGAGGGGTACAAGGAGGGGTACAAGGAGGGGTATTAGGAGGGGTACAAAGAGGGGTACAAGGAGAGTTACAAAGATGGGTACAAGGAGGGGTACAAGGAGGGGTACAAGGAGGGGTACAAGGAGAGGTACAAGGAGGGGTACAAGGAGGGGTATTAGGAGGGGTACAAAGAGGGGTACAAGGAGAGTTACAAAGATGGGTACAAGGAGGGGTACAAGGAGGGGTACAAGGAGGGGTACAAGGAGGGGTACAAGGAGAGGTACAAGTAGGGGTACAAGGAGGGGTACAAGGAGGTGTATAAGGAGGGGTACAAGGAGGGGTACAAGGAGGGGTACTAGGAGGGGTACAAGGAAGGGTACAAGGAGTGGTACAAGGAGGGGTACAAAGAGGGGTACAAGGAGGGGAACAAGGAGGGGTGCAAGGAGGGGTACAAGGAGAGGTACAAGTAGGGGTACAAGGAGGGGTACAAGGAGGTGTATAAGGAGGGGTACAAGGAGGGGTACAAGGAGGGGTACTAGGAGGGGTACAAGGAAGGGTACAAGGAGTGGTACAAGGAGGGGTACAAAGAGGGGTACAAAGAGGGGTACAAGGAGGGGAACAAGGAGGGGTGCAAGGAGGGGTACAAGGAGGGGTACAAGGAGTGGTACAAGGAGGGGTACAAAGAGGGGTACAAAGAGGGGTACAAAGAGGGGTACAAAGAGGGGTACAAGGAGGGGTGGAAGGAGGGGTACAAGGAGGGGTACAAGGAGGGGTACAAGGAGGGGTACTAGGAGGGGTACAAGGAAGGGTACAAGGAGTGGTACAAGGAGGGGTACAAAGAGGGGTACAAAGAGGGGTACAAGGAGGGGAACAAGGAGGGGTGCAAGGAGGGGTACAAGGAGGGGTACTAGGAGGGGTACAAGGAAGGGTACAAGGAGTGGTACAAGGAGGGGTACAAAGAGGGGTACAAAGAGGGGTACAAGGAGGGGAACAAGGAGGGGTGCAAGGAGTGGTACAAGGAGGGGTACAAAGAGGGGTACAAGGAGGGGTACAAGGAGGGGAACAAGGAGGGGTGCAAGGAGGGGAACAAGGAGGGGTACAAAGAGGGGTACAAGGAGGGGTACAAGGAGGGGTACAAGGAGGGGTACAATCACTAAAGAAGATTAAGAACAAATGACTAACTTGGAATGTCGATAACGCGTCGATAGCCGCGCTAATGCTAAGTGCTTATTGATCTCCACCCCCACTCACCCCACCTCACCCCACCTCACCCCACCTCACCCCACCTCACTTCACCTCACCCCACCTCACCCCACCTCACCCCACCTCACCCCACCTCACCCCACCTCACCCCACCTCACCCCACCTCACCCCACCTCACCCCACCTCACCCCACCTCACCCCACCTCACCCCACCTCACCCAACCTCACCCCACCTCACCCCACTTCACCCCACCTCACCCCACCTCACCCCACCTCACCCCACCTCACCCCACCTCACCCCCCCTCACCCCACCTCACCCCACCTCACCCCACCTCACCCCACCTCACCCTACCTCACCCCACCTCACCCCACCTCACCCCACCTCACCCCACCTCACCCCACCTCACCCCACATCACCCCACCTCACCCCACCTCACCCCACCTCACCCCACCTCACCCCACCTCACCCCACCTCACCCCACCTCACCCCACCTCACCCCACCTCACCCCCCCTCACCCCACCTCACCCCACCTCACCCCACCTCACTCCACATCACCCCACCTCACCCCCCTCACCCAACCTCACCCCACCTCACCCCACCTCACCCCAAACCCCCGTTTTTAATCTCCCTTCCCTCACTTCAAACCCCCTCACCCCCCCATTTCTTACCCCCCCTTAATGACATAGATAATGAGAATGATGGAGCGAGTGGGGGTTGGAGGGGTGAGGGGGTGAGGGGGTGAGAGGGTGAGGGGGTGAGGGGGTGAGGGGGTGAGGGGATCTTCAAATTGGACTTGTAATGAAAGATGATGAGGAAGAGCGACGGCCTACCGAAAAATAGGCCTTTGTCTTCTTCGTACGGGGACTAGGCCTATGTGTGTGTGTGTGTGTTGTGTGTGTGTTGTGTGTGTGTTGTGTGTGTTGTGTGTGTGTTGTGTGTTGTGTGTGTTGTGTGTGTGTTGTGTGTTGTGTGTGTTGTGTGTGTGTTGTGTGTGTTTTGTGTGTGTTATGTGTGTTGTGTGTGTGGTGTGTATTGTGTTGTGTGTGTTGTGTGTGTGTTGTGTGTGTGTTGTGTGTGTTGTGTGTGTGTTGTGTGTGTTGTGTGTGTGTTGTGTGTGTGTTGTGTGTGTTGTGTGTGTGTTGTGTGTGTTGTGTGTGTGTTGTGTGTGTGTTGTGTATGTGTTGTGTGTGTTGTGTGTTGTGTGTGTTGTGTGTTGTGTGTGTTGTGCCTCTTTTTACTTATGTATTTTCTCTTACTAACTTTCTTGTTTGGCATCTCATTTTATTCACTAACTCATCCTATTTACTAACTCTTTTTATCTACAAACTCTTTTCATGTACTAAGTTGTTTCATTTACTAGTACTTTCCACATAACAACTCCTTTAATTTACTAACTCTTTTTTTCTTTCTAACTCTTTTATTTACTATCTCTTTATATTCACTAATGGTTTTAATTACTAACCAACTCTGCATAGTTATTTTTATTTAATAACTCTTCTCGCTTATCTACTATTTGCAAACTATTTTTTTTTTCATATTAAACGTTTTTTATATTTTCGTTTTTTTCTATATAACGCATGACCACTAAAGTCAAGGTACTTCGAAAATAAAAGGTCAATAAAGGCATTTTGTAAAATAAAAGTCTACATTATAGCTTATATATGTGAAAAAGTCCTAATTATGCTGAAATATGTATAAAAGTCTACATTATAGCTTATATATGTGAAAAAGTCCTAATTATAGCTTATATACGTATAAAAGTCTATATTGTAGCTGAAATATGTATAAAAGTTCATATTATAGTTGACATATGTAAAATAGTCCTAATTATAGCTTATATACGTATAAAAGTCTATATTGTAGCTGAAATATGTATAAAAGTTCATATTATAGTTGACATATGTAAAATAGTCCTAATTATAGCTTATATACGTATAAAAGTCTATATTATAGTTTATGTACTATAAATAAGGTAAGTTAGGATTTGTATGGCAAGATACCACAACCTAGGGTAAGTTAGGATTTGCATGGCAAGATACCACAACCTAGGGTAAGTTAGGATTTGCATGGCAAGATACCACAACCTAGGGTAAGTTAGGATTTGCATGGCAGGATACCACAACCTAGGGTAAGTTAGGATTTGCATGGCAAGATACCACAACCTAGGGTAAGTTAGGATTTGCATTGCAAGATACCACAACCTAGGGTAAGTTAGGATTTGCATGGCAAGATACCACAACCTAGTGTAAGTTAGGATTTGCATGGCAAGATACCACAACCTAGGGTAAGTTAGGATTTGCATGGCAAGATACCACAACCTAGGGTAAGTTAGGATTTGCATGGCAAGATACCACAACCTAGGGTAAGTTAGGATTTGCATGGCAAGATACCACAACCTAGGGTAAGTTAGGATTTGCATTGCAAGATACCACAACCTAGGGTAAGTTAGGATTTGCATGGTAAGATACCACAACCTAGGGTAAGTTAGGATTTGCATTGCAAGATACCACAACCTAGGGTAAGTTAGGATTTGCATGGCAAGATACCACAACCTAGGGTAAGTTAGGATTTGCATGGCAAGATACCACAACCTAGGGTAAGTTAGGATTTGCATGGCAGGATACCACAACCTAGGGTAAGTTAGGATGTACATGTATCGATGAAATTATTCGAACACCCCTCGTCTTTCAAAAATTTCTAGAATTACCAAAAATAACTATTGTTGCCTCAGGCATAAGATTTTCACGGGGTGTGAAGCACAAAATAGTGACAATAATACGAAGTTTCTAGAACAAAATACCACTTTTGAAAGATTTAACAAGCTGATCTTCATAAACACGAAAAAACAAAAATATTCACACAAGTGAAAACATTACATTTCAAAGAGAAGTAGTTACCGTTATACTTGTTTTATTGGAAAGAAATTGTGTCTAGAATGTTCTAGAACATTCTAGATGTGAGATCATTCTAAAAAATAGTGCCAGAGGAGTAGAGCTTTGTCATTGTACACTAGCGCCAGGACGGGAAAACTAAGAAACTCTACGGAAAAACTAAGGATTTTTGACTGCCACAGAGCTGGAAATACCTATGGCAGCATATCTAAGCGTTTGAGCATCCCAAGATCTACAGTACAATCTGTTATTAAATAGTTTGCTAAGTTTGGTAATGTAGAAACGTGGTAGCAAACAGAAACAGAACTCGAAAATTGTGTCGTGAAGTCAACGCTAATCCACGAGGGAAGCTAGATGACATTGTTAAGGGATTGAATGCTCAAGGATCTAGCATGAGCAATCGCATAATCCAGCGCTGTCTGAACAAGGAAAGTCTACTTAACGGTTGTGGAAACAAGGTAGGATCATTTCTATGGGAGAAAATACACTTCGTCTTGTTCGGCTAGCCAATAGAAAGGCTTCATTTCAAACAAACTTTATGACGTCACCAAAACGCCATGTCGTTAGGCCAATAGTGGAGCCAGATTTGGGGGTAGCAGTGCTACAAGACGCAATATGAGCGCTGCTATTGGTTCGTTGCCGTGACGTCAGCAAACCCCCACCGTTAACGAAAAAAAGACTGGTTTGAACCTACCTTGTTTCCTCTACCGTGGTCTACTCCACTCCACAAATCAAGTCATGTTGCTGCTGGCTTGAACTTTACAAAGTCCCACTTGGACAAGGACAGAGGCTTTTGGGAGAGAGTATTATGGAGTAAAGAAACCAAAATCGAGCTTTTTGGACACAATGACGTCAAGAAGGTTTTGCTTAAAGCGGCCTATAGACGATCAATTTAATTGTCAGTATCATTGACTCAATATATTGAATACATTTTTTTTTCACCAAGTCAAAAAATTGACGGTCGTCATTCAAGCCCAGAGACGATCAATTTAATTGTCAATATTCATCATTGTCAATTGTATTGACAATAAAATTGATCGTCTATGGCTGCTTAAGAATGGTGAGGCTTTCCTGCCGAAGAACACTGTGCCAACAGATAAATATGGAGATGGATCACTGATGTTTTAGGGTTGTTTTGCTGCATCAATTGGTTGCAATTGAAGAGAAGATGAACTCTGATGACTATATTTCTATTTTGGACGAAAACCTAGAATAATCAGTTGATAGTTCAGGACTTGGAAGGCGGTGGGTATTTCAACAAGACAATGATCCAAAGCACACGGCCAAGGCTACAACAACTAGCTGGCTCCAAAAAAATAAGATATATGTGATGCCAGGGCCTTCGATGAGTCCTGGTATCATCCCATTGAAAACTTGTGGCAGGAATCAAAAGTCAACATCAACAAAAAAGAAAAAAAAAAAGTTTTTTCCAATAGAACTCCAAAGAATCATCAAAAATTGAAACATTGAAGAATGGAACAATATTGCATCTGAAACTATGAAAAAGCTTGTTAAAAGCTATTAAAGGGCTTTTAAATGTATGAAGATGAAAGGTCACGCTGTTGGTTATTAATAATCTACTCAAATGGTAGATTCACCTCAATAAAGTGGAATACTACTCACTGTATAAATAATTTTTGTATTGTGTTTCTGAAGCTTGTTGAATCTTTCAAAAACGATATTTTGTTCTTGAAACTGTATTATTGTCACTAATATCTGCTTCACACCCTGTGAAAATCTTATGCCTGTGGCAAAAATAGTTTATAGTAGTTATAGAAAGTTTTGAAAGACGAGGGGTGTACGAATTATATCGTCGTTAACTGTATATGGTAAGATACCACACCCTAGGACAAGTTAGTATATCCATAGTAACCTACCATACCCTAGGATAAGTTACTATATCCATAGTAACCTACCATACCCTAGGATAAGTTACTATATCCATAGTAACATACCATACCCTAGGATAAGTTAGTATATCCATAGTAACGTACCACACCCTAGGATAAGTTAGTATATCCATAGTAACATACCATACCCTAGGATAAGTTACTATATCCATAGTAACATACCATACCCTAGGATAAGTTAGTATATCCATAGTAACGTACCACACCCTAGGATAAGTTAGTATATCCATAGTAACATACCACACCCTAGGATAAGTTAGTACATCCATAGTAACGTACCACACCCTAGGATAAGTTAGTACATCCATAGTAACATACCACACCCTAGGATAAGTTAGTACATCCATAGTAACATACCACACCCTAGGATAAGTTAGTACATCCATAGTAACGTACCACACCCTAGGATAAGTTAGTACATCCATAGTAACGTACCACACCCTAGGATAAGTTAGTACATCCATAGTAACATACCACACCCTAGGATAAGTTAGTACATCCATAGTAACATACCACACCCTAGGATAAGTTAGTACATCCATAGTAACATACCACACCCTAGGATAAGTTAGTACATCCATAGTAACATACCACACCCTAGGATAAGTTAGTACATCCATAGTAACATACCACACCCTAGGATAAGTTAGTACATCCATAGTAACATACCACACCCTAGGATAAGTTAGTACATCCATAGTAACGTACCACACCCTAGGATAGGTTAGTACATCCATAGTAACATACCACACCCTAGGATAAGTTAGTACATCCATAGTAACGTACCACACCCTAGGATAAGTTAGTACATCCATAGTAACGTACCACACCCTAGGATAAGTTAGTACATCCATAGTAACATACCACACCCTAGGATAAGTTACTATATCCATAGTAACATACCACACCCTAGGATAAGTTAGTACATCCATAGTAACATACCACACCCTAGGATAAGTTAGTACATCCATAGTAACATACCACACCCTAGGATAAGTTAGTACATCCATAGTAACATACCACACCCTAGGATAAGTAGTACATCCATAGTAACGTACCACACCCTAGGATAAGTTAGTACATCCATAGTAACGTACCACACCCTAGGATAAGTTAGTACATCCATAGTAACATACCACACCCTAGGATAAGTTACTATATCCATAGTAACATACCACACCCTAGGATAAGTTAGTACATCCATAGTAACATACCACACCCTAGGATAAGTTAGTACATCCATAGTAACATACCACACCCTAGGATAAGTTAGTACATCCATAGTAACATACCACACCCTAGGATAAGTTAGTACATCCATAGTAACATACCACACCCTAGGATAAGTTACTATATCCATAGTAACATACCACACCCTAGGATAAGTTAGTACATCCATAGTAACATACCACACCCTAGGATAAGTTAGTACATCCATAGTAACATACCACACCCTAGGATAAGTTAGTACATCCATAGTAACGTACCACACCCTAGGATAAGTTAGTACATCCATAGTAACGTACCACACCCTAGGATAAGTTAGTACATCCATAGTAACATACCACACCCTAGGATAAGTTACTATATCCATAGTAACATACCACACCCTAGGATAAGTTAGTACATCCATAGTAACATACCACACCCTAGGATAAGTTAGTACATCCATAGTAACATACCACACCCTAGGATAAGTTAGTACATCCATAGTAACATACCACACCCTAGGATAAGTTAGTACATCCATAGTAACATACCACACCCTAGGATAAGTTACTATATCCATAGTAACATACCACACCCTAGGATAAGTTAGTACATCCATAGTAACATACCACACCCTAGGATAAGTTAGTACATCCATAGTAACATACCACACCCTAGGATAAGTTAGTACATCCATAGTAACGTACCACACCCTAGGATAAGTTAGTACATCCATAGTAACGTACCACACCCTAGGATAAGTTAGTACATCCATAGTAACATACCACACCCTAGGATAAGTTAGTACATCCATAGTAACATACCACACCCTAGGATAAGTTAGTACATCCATAGTAACGTACCACACCCTAGGATAAGTTAGTACATCCATAGTAACATACCACACCCTAGGATAAGTTAGTACATCCATAGTAACATACCACAACCTAGGATAAGTTAGGACATACATGGTAGGATGCTTCACACAGCATATCATAGAATAGATAATTCCAAAATCAGCCAAAAAACAATAAAAAAAAACATTCATTGCCGCAACAGCGGTAGTTGTCTAATTTCATCGCCTCTCTCTTCTTGGGAAGCCATGGGGGAGGTGGGGGGGAGGTGGGGGAAGGGGACCTTGCATATTGATTTATGAGGGGATGTGGGGGGTGGGGGTGTGTGGGGAGGGGCTGGGGAGCGGAATCCATTACCTGGGGAAAGATTTTTGATGGGGAGAATTGGTTCATGGGAGCGTCTATGTGAATTGGTCTTTATGACTTGAGGGTATATTTAATGGTTAATGGGTGTTGTTTTGATGTGTATTGTGTGGTATTCATGTTTAAACATGTTTAATTGACCAAAATAACATGCAACACCACCGAGCCTAACCTAACTTTGCTTTAATTGTTAAACAAAGGGTTTTCGTAATACATCTTTAACAGCAATAAACATCGAAAACTACCTGTATGACAATTTTCGTCATAAAAATGCCCTTCATAAAAATCCCTTCATAAAAATTCCCTTCATAAAAATTCCCTTCATAAAATTCCTTTCATAAAAATTCCCTTCATAAAAATTCCCTTCATAAAATTCCTTTCATAAAAATTCCCTTCATAAAAATTCCCTTCATAAAAATTCCCTTCATAAAAATTCCCTTCATAAAATTCCTTTCATAAAAATTCCCTTCATAAAAATTCCCTTCATAAAAATCCCTTCATAAAAATTCCCTTCATAAAAATTCCCTTCATAAAAATTCCCTTCATAAAATTCCTTTCATAAAAATTCCCTTCATAAAAATTCCCTTCATAAAAATTCCCTTCATAAAAATTCCCTTCATAAAATTCCTTTCATAAAAATTCCCTTCATAAAAATTCCCTTCATAAAAATTCCCTTCATAAAAATTCCCTTCATAAAAATTCCCTTCATAAAAATTCCCTTCATAAAAATTCCCTTCATAAAAATTCCCTTCATAAAATTCCTTTCATAAAAATTCCCTTCATAAAAATTCCCTTCATAAAAATTCCCTTCATAAAAATTCCCTCTGTCAAAAATTCCCTTCATAAAAATTCCCTTCATAAAAATTTCCTTCATAAAAATTCCCTTCATAAAATTCCCTTCATAAAAATTCCCTTCATAAAAATTCCCTCTGTCAAAAATTCCCTTCATAAAAATTCCCTTCATAAAATTCCTTTCATAAAAATTCCCTTCATAAAAATTCCCTTCATAAAAATTCCCTTCATAAAAATTCCCTCTGTCAAAAATTCCCTTCATAAAAATTCCCTTCATAAAAATTTCCTTCATAAAAAATCCCTTCATAAAAATTCCCTTCATAAAAATTCCCTTCATAAAAATTCCCTTCATAAAAATTCCCTTCATAAAAATTCTCTTCATAAAAATTCCCTTCATAAAAATTCCCTTCATAAAAATTCCCTTCATAAAAATTCCCTTCATAAAAATTCCCTCTGTCAAAAATTCCCTTCATAAAAATTCCCTTCATAAAAATTCCCTTCATAAAAATTCCCTTCATAAAATTCCCTTCATAAAAATTACCTTCATAAAAATTCCATTCATAAAAATTCTCTTCATAAAAATTCCCTTCATAAAAATTCCCTTCATAAAAATTCTCTTCATAAAAATTCCCTTCATAAAAATTCCCTTCATAAAAATTCCCTTCATAAAATTCCCTTCATTAAAATTCCCTTCATAAAAATTCCCTTCATAAAAATTCCCTTCATAAAAATTCCCTTCATAAAAATTCCCTTCATAAAATTCCTTTCATAAAAATTCCCTTCATAAAAATTCCCTTCATAAAAATTCCCTTCATAAAAATTCCCTTCATAAAAATTCCCTTCATAAAAATTCCCTTCATAAAAATTCCCTTCATAAAAATTCCCTTCATAAAATTCCTTTCATAAAAATTCCCTTCATAAAAATTCCCTTCATAAAAATTCCCTTCATAAAAATTCCCTCTGTCAAAAATTCCCTTCATAAAAATTCCCTTCATAAAAATTTCCTTCATAAAAATTCCCTTCATAAAATTCCCTTCATAAAAATTCCCTTCATAAAAATTCCCTCTGTCAAAAATTCCCTTCATAAAAATTCCCTTCATAAAATTCCTTTCATAAAAATTCCCTTCATAAAAATTCCCTTCATAAAAATTCCCTTCATAAAAATTCCCTCTGTCAAAAATTCCCTTCATAAAAATTCCCTTCATAAAAATTTCCTTCATAAAAAATCCCTTCATAAAAATTCCCTTCATAAAAATTCCCTTCATAAAAATTCCCTTCATAAAAATTCCCTTCATAAAAATTCTCTTCATAAAAATTCCCTTCATAAAAATTCCCTTCATAAAAATTCCCTTCATAAAAATTCCCTTCATAAAAATTCCCTCTGTCAAAAATTCCCTTCATAAAAATTCCCTTCATAAAAATTCCCTTCATAAAAATTCCCTTCATAAAATTCCCTTCATAAAAATTACCTTCATAAAAATTCCATTCATAAAAATTCTCTTCATAAAAATTCCCTTCATAAAAATTCCCTTCATAAAAATTCTCTTCATAAAAATTCCCTTCATAAAAATTCCCTTCATAAAAATTCCCTTCATAAAATTCCCTTCATTAAAATTCCCTTCATAAAAATTCCCTTCATAAAAATTCCCTTCATAAAAATTCCCTTCATAAAAATTCCTTTCATAAAAATTCCCTTCATAAAAATTCCCTTCATAAAAATTCCTTTCATAAAAATTCTCTTCATAAAAATTCCCTTCATAAAAATTCCCTTCATAAAAATTCCCTTCATAAAAATTCCCTTCATAAAAATTCCTTTCATAAAAATTCTCTTCATAAAAATTCCCTTCATAAAAATTCCCTTCATAAAAATTCCCTTCATAAAAATTCCCTTCATAAAAATTCCTTTCATAAAAATTCTCTTCATAAAAATTCCCTTCATAAAAATTCCCTTCATAAAAGTTCCCTTCATAAAAATTCCCTTCATAAAAATTCCCTTCATAAAAATTCCCTTAATAAAAATTCCCTTCATAAAAATTCCCTTCATAAAAATTCCCTTCATAAAAATTCCCTTCATAAAAATTCCCTTCAAAAAAATTCTCTTCATAAAAATTCCCTTCATAAAAATTCCCTTCATGATAATTTCTTCAAACAAATTCCATTGACTTTTCCAGTTTTTTACCTGCGAAAAAATGTAGTGCATTTTCCTTTATTTCTTTGAAATTGATACAAAATCGTTACCAAAAAAGAAAAAGTTCTTGAAATATCGCCTAATTATTCATAATTATACTATCCATAATAAAACTGCACAATTATTATTGTTCTTACGTAAAAATTATTAATCACCATATATATAAAGGCATATGATTAATTAAATGAACAATATCTACTTGTATAAACACGTACACACACACACACATATATAGGGCATGAATATGTAGGTATATATACATTTATAGACATACATATGTGTGTGTAGACAGGCAGGTAGACTGAGAGGTAGACAGGCAAGTAGGCAGGCAAGTTGACAGGGAAGTAGACAGGGAAGTAGACAGGCAAGTAGACAGGCAAATAGACAGGGAAGTAGACAAACTGGTAGACATGGAAGTAGACAGAAAAAGTAACACAATATACCCAAGCTGCACTCATTTTTTACCCCTATTTTACCCTCAGTTTTCCCACATTTTACCCTCATTTCCCCTCATTTTACCCTCATATTACCTTCATTTTTACCCTCATTTTCCCATCATTTTCCCTTAATTTTACCCTCATTTTACACTCATACCCTCACAAATTCAAGAGCATTCTTGATACAATTCTTTTGATTCTTTTTAAAAAACCCTCTTCCCAACCCCCCCCCCCCCCCGAAGATCCCCCCCCCCCCGTGCTGGCCCCCATTGTCCCCTGATATATACGCCCCCGCTAATGTGGCGCATTCACGTGCCTAAGTTATTGAAATGAATTTCTGCGTTATTGAATGCAGCCGCCTCTTTTGTGCGATTTTTTGTGATTTAATTTGGTTGCGTGAACGCGCCACTTTGTGTGAGGCGCGTGGAGGTTTGTAGGCGGTTTTTGGCAGAATTGCGGTTGTTTTTGGAATGTTCCAGATTGTTTTGGGCAGATTCAAGGTTGTTTTTGGGCAGATTCAAGGTTGTTTTTGGGTAGATTCAAGGTTCTTTTTGGCAGAATCGCGGTTGTTTTTAGGTAGAATCGTGGTTGTTATAGGTAAAGTGGTTTTTGGGTAGAACTGCAGTTGTTTCTGGGTAGAATCGCGGTTGTTTTTAGTAGGCTTAAGATTGGTTTTAAACAGATTCATGGTTGTTTTTGGGTAGAAACGCAAGTGTTTCTGGCTGAATTCTTGGTGATATCGTAGTTAATTTGTAGGGGTTTCTGATTTATTCGTGGTTGTTTTGGTAGATTCAGCGTCGTTTCTGGGCATATTCGTGGTTAGTTCTGGGGAAATTCGAAGGATTTTGCAGTAAATTCGTAGTCATTTTTCAGGGTTGATTTGTGGGTGTTTCTCGCGAAGTTTAAAGTTATTTCTCGGCAAATTTTCGGCAGTTTCTGACCAATTCCATAGCAGCTTTCAAGGTAGATTCGTGGATGCTTTCAAATGAATTTGGCGTAGATAGTGGATAGAATCGCGGTTGTTTCTGGGTAGAATCGCGGGTGTTTTGGGGTAGATTCGGGTGTGTTTCTTGATAGATTTAGGCAGATAAATTTATTGAAGCTTTGACGTTCCAAGAATCTTGCTTCTGTCGGCCATTTGGAATGTTCTTTGACTTGCACCAATGTTAGCATCATCATAAACCTCATCAATATAACCAGATCTCTAAGTGATACCACCATCAATTATTAAAAGGATATTAATCAACAACATTTATTCTTGAAAACACTACATTGAGGAAATTTTTATTACAAGACTGACACATTTAAGTGTGTCGTCGGGAGCTACGACACACCTAAGTGTGTCAACCATGACATACTTTGGGTAAATCAGTATATTATCACGTGAACATATTATGTAATGTAT
>CM059576.1:120835168-120840092 GCA_030386875.1 Morinoia aosen
TGTGTGTTGTGTGTGTTCTGTGTTGTGTGTGTTCTGTGTTGTGTGTTGTGTGTGTTGTGTGTGTTCTGTGTTGTGTGTTGTGTGTGTTGTGTGTGTTCTGTGTTGTGTGTGTTCTGTGTTGTGTTATGTGTGTTGTGTGTGTTGTGTGTGTTCTGTGTTGTGTTATGTGTGTTGTGTGTGTTGTGTGTTGTGTGTGTTGTGTGTGTTCTGTGTTGTGTGTGTTGTGTGTGTTCTGTGTTGTGTGTGTTGTGTGTGTTGTGTGTGTTGTGTGTGTTCTGTGTTGTGTTATGTGTGTTGTGTGTGTTTTGTGTTGTGTGTGTTGTGTGTGTTCTGTGTTGTGTGTGTTGTGTGTGTTCTGTGTTGTGTGTGTTGTGTGTTTTCTGTGTTGTGTTATGTGTGTTGTGTGTGTTTTGTGTTGTGTGTGTTGTGTGTGTTCTGTGTTGTGTGTGTTGTGTGTGTTCTGTGTTGTGTGTGTTGTGTGTGTTCTGTGTTGTGTTATGTGTGTTGTGTGTGTTTTGTGTTGTGTGTGTTGTGTGTGTTCTGTGTTGTGTTATGTGTGTTGTGTGTGTTTTGTGTTGTGTGTGTTGTGTGTGTTCTGTGTTGTGTTGTGTGTGTTGTGTGTGTTGTGTGTTGTGTGTTGTGTGTTGTGTGTTGTGTGTGTTGTGTGTGTTGTGTGTGTTGTGTGTTGTGTGTTGTGTGTTGTGTGTTGTGTGTTTAGCGCCATCCGACTATACATACATTACACTGGGGAACATTTATTCAATAGCTTTGCGTTTCATTTAATATTTCAACTGATCCTAGAAGAGTTTTAGACTCTGATTTCTAATCTGAAATTTGCTTCTCTCCCTAAGCCCTAGCATGTATGCAGCTTTAGGTCAATGAAATTGTACATATGTGACCTTGCATAAACCATGTATAGGTATTTTTACGTCCATATATTTAGATAGTTTCTAACATTTTGATCATTCTTCTTCTGTTCCAGTTTAAAAATGGTTAACAAAGAGAGTTCTTGGTGGTCAAGACTCACAATCTTGGTGGTCAAGACTCAACTGATAAATGTTACGGAGTGGCTAAGTATTTTCAAAAATCCGCAAAACTGATAGACAATTATATTCTACATGGAATAACGCAAACAGATCCAAAATATCTTAATTCGTTGAAAAGTTATGACTTTTTAAATATGGGTAAACCATTTTACTAACTAACTGTTATTTCTGCATGGTGAACACAACGGATATTGGGAGTAAAAATTCTTAGTTTTCAAACGCTTGCCTTCATTGAACGATGAAGACATTGTGCATGATACAAGCCACGGTAGAGGAAACAAGGTAGGGTCAAACCAGTCTTTTTTTCGTTGACGGTTGTGGCAATGCTGACGTCACGGCAACGAACCAATAGCAGCGCTCATATTGCATCTGGTAGCACTGCTACCCCCCAAATCTGGCTTCACTATTGGCCTAACGACATGGCGTTTTCGTGACGTCATAAAGTTTGTTTGAAATGAAGCCTTTCTATTGGCTAGCCGAACAAGAGGTGTATTTTCCCCATAGAAATGACCCTACCTTGTTTCCTATACCTCGATACAAGTGAACAAGACAGTTGTGACAGTGAACTGTCAGTGTTCACAATCAGAGAACTGTTCTTCAAACACTGAACATTTCCCCGTCCCTATGCCTATTCTCCCCAAGCTGAACTAAATGACTTAACACGTTAACTGCGATGGGTTAAACTGAGGTTCAATATGCAATTCAAATGTAAAGTCAATTGTGGTAATCAACTTTGAAAATAGCAAGCATTAACTCAATCGGGCTTTTAGTTAGCTTTCACATTAAGTATTTACAAAAAAATGAATTGGTGACTGCAGGTGGGTCAGCAGCACTATGAAAATCACCCAAGTGACCACCGGTGGGTCACTTCGCAGGAAATGCGGGATTTAGGTCTTTTAAAGAAAGCAGTAGAGCTTTTTGCAATAAAATTACAAGGCAAAAATGTTGTTAATCACTTCGTTAAAGTGTCAATTGTATTTCAGAAAGCGTGACCAGCATATTTTTGACCTATTTTTAATAAGACAAATAGTTTGTTTACTGGCATGATATCCCATAGCTTCTCACAGAACTGGGTGCACCTTGCTATAGTCCTGCTGAATGAAAACTCCTTTTAACACGTCGGCTGCGACGTGACCCACCGGTGGCCACCGAGGGAGTTTCCATAATGCTGCTGACCAACCAGTAGTCACAAATACTCAATCAAAGCTAAATGAAGGCACGATCCAGTCAATGTTTGCTATTTTCAACATCGCTCACTACAATTGACTTTTAATTAGAGTTAAATGTTATACATCAGTTTTACCAGCTGCAGTCAAAGCGTTAAGTGGCTCATAGACGATCAATTTAATTGTCAATATCATTGACTCAATATATTGATTAAATTTTTTTTGCCCACTAAGTCAATTAATTGACAGTCGTCAATGAAGCCCACAGACGATCAATTAAATTGTCTATATTGATCATTGACAATTATATTGACGATAACATTGATCGTCTATGTGCAGCTTTAGACCGTTCAAAAGGCAGTCTAAAGTGAGTTCTTTTATATAATAACATATATAACATATAATTACAAACATAATAACATATAATAATATAATATATAAAATTATATATAAAATATATAATAATAATATAATTTTATATATAATGTTCACAGAGCAATAACTGTCGGTCGCTCAGAACATAGGCGGAATGACTATGATGCTATGAGAATGGTTATGGACACATTGAAGTGTCATGAGCACAATTGGATCATTTATGCATACTCAAGAGCGCATCCCACCCTAAAATTGGCCAAGTTTTCGAATATTAGTCTTTTGCAGTTCTGCATAGCAGATTAAAGATGGTCAAATTCTTCTTGGACAAAAGGAAACGATAGATATCACTCGACACCCAATGGTTAGCAGAGTTTTAGTTTGTTGCAAAGGGACCGTTTTAGTTTGTTGTTAAGGGGACCGTTTTAGTTTGTTGTTAAGGGGACCGTTTTAGTTTGATGGTAAGGGGACCGTTTTAGTTTGTTGCAAAAGGGACCGTTTTAGTTTGTTGTTAAGGGGACCGTTTTAGTTTGATGGTAAGGGGACCGTTTTAGTTTGTTGTTAAGGGGACCGTTTTAGTTTGATGGTAAGGGGACCGTTTTAGTTTGTTGCAAAAGGGACCGTTTTAGTTTGTTGTTAAGGGGACCGTTTTAGTTTGATGGTAAGGGGACCGTTTTAGTTTGATGGTAAGGGGACCGTTTTAGTTTGATGGTAAGGGGACCGTTTTAGTTTGATGGTAAGGGGACCGTTTTAGTTTGATGGTAAGGGGACCGTTTTAGTTTGTTGCAAAAGGGACCGTTTTAGTTTGTTGTTAAGGGGACCGTTTTAGTTTGATGGTAAGGGGACCGTTTTAGTTTGATGGTAAGGGGACCGTTTTAGTTTGATGGTAAGGGGACCGTTTTTAGTTTGATGGTAAGGGGACCGTTTTAGTTTGTTGCAAAAGGGACCGTTTTAGTTTGTTGCAAAAGGGACCGTTTTAGTTTGTTGTTAAGGGGACCGTTTTAGTTTGATGGTAAGGGGACCGTTTTAGTTTGATGGTAAGGGGACCGTTTTAGTTTGTTGCAAAAGGGACCGTTTTAGTTTGTTGCAAAAGGGACCGTTTTAGTTTGTTGTTAAGGGGACCGTTTTAGTTTGTTGCTAAGGGGACCGTTTGAGTTTGATGGTAAGGGGACCGTTTTAGTTTGTTGCAAAAGGGACCGTTTTAGTTTGTTGCTAAGGGGACCGTTTTAGTTTGTTGCAAAAGGAACCGTTTTATTTTGTTGCTAAAGAGACCGTTTTAGTTAATTCCTTTGGTTAATTTCACTCCATACTAAATGGTGCCTTCCTCCTTCCTCTCTTTGAACATTTTTGTCGTGGTAAAAGGAGGCTAAAACTTTCCTAATTATCAAACAATTTGATGGATGTCTATATAACATTAGGAAGAAGATGGATATTTTCAAAGAAACGCTCTCACAAAATCCAATACAAATTCATCACAATACAACCAACATAGGTGTAATTTACATTCAAATTCCATTTTCCTGTTCTCTTTTTTTTGCCTCAATGAATATACAGAAATAACTTACATGGCGTTTCAAGATTCAAGTGAAGAGAAGAATTGTGTCTGGTATTACAATTTTCTATAATAACCGAAAATAGAAGTTTCACTGAAAAATAAAAAAAATAAATAAAAATTAAATAAGAAATTTAAAAAAAAAATGAAAATATGAACAAAAAATAAATAATGACTATAGGAAGGTCGTTTTTCAATGCAAAAAATTAGTGTTATTGACCTCAGTACATATATTAACACAATGCAACTAAATAAGTCAACTAAATGTACCTCGAACTTCACGTATGAAATCCATTTTCCAATTAAATATTTATTTCTTTGGATCTCTGAACTCATTCAATGAAATCATTTATTCCTCTAAGTCAGCAAATAATTATAACAACGAATATCATTTAATTTGTTTTAAAAAACAATTTGCATTTTATCAACATTATAATTGATATAACCAATCTCAATAAAATTATACAAATAATTCACAGTCAAAATATTACCCGACCTGTTTTCAATAAAACCCCGTGAGTTAATATTTACAAATTTGTTATATATATATATATTAAAATTGGATGACCCTAAGCAGTTTCTCATTAAATTCATATTTTACATATATTTTGAGAAGAAATTGTACATATACTTATACATTTAAGGCCATTTTGTTGATTACTAATTTATATAATAGCAAACTCACAGTCCCCCCACACTCCCCCACACTCCCCCACACTCCCCACACTCCCCCACACTCCCCCACACCCCCCACACTCTCCCCCACACTCCCCACACTCCCCCAAACT
>CM059576.1:120840592-120845592 GCA_030386875.1 Morinoia aosen
AGACCTACAAAAAATCAAACGAGCCTGAATCTGTCAACTTGATGAATAAGTAATAATATTTATAAATATATTATTTATTATAAAATAATAAATAAATATAATAATTGAACCGATAATTTAATGAACAGATAGGCCTATACCCAATTTAAAAAAGTGTAAACTGACAGTTTTTTGAATAGAAAGCCCAATATACCAGTTGGACTGAGAATTGGATGAACAGATAGGCCTATATCCGGTTGAAAAACTCACAAACTGACTGCTTAAGCAAAAAAAATAGGCCTATAACCCGTTGGAAAACGGCTCAAACTGAAAAATTATTAAGCAGATAGGCCTACATAGAGTTCAACAACTGTCACTTTGACTGTTTGTTGAACAGATAAGCCTATATCCAATTAAACAGGCAGTTTATTGAACAGATAGGCCTATGTCTAATTGAACAGACAGTTTGTTGATCAGATAGGTCTAAATTCCGTTGAACACACAGTTTCAATGAACAGATAGGCCTAAATTAAATTGAACAGATAAGCCTAAAACCAGTTGAACTGAACATTCAATGAAAAAGATAGGCCTAAATTCAGTTGAACAGACAATTTAACGAACAGATAGGCCTAAGTTCAGTTGAACAGACAATTTAACGAACAGATAGGCCTAAATTCAGTTGAACAGATAATTTAACGAACAGATAGGCCTAACACCAGTTGAACAGACAAAAATTGGATGAACAGATAGGCCTAGCACCAGATGAACACGCCCAACTGCCAGTTCAAGAGACACAGAACAGTTAGGACGACACCTCAACTGGATTTCAACAGACCCGAACTAGGCCTTCCAATTATGTGAATCCTAGGCCTATAGACTCTGCTCTTCTGACTCCAGTTGAAGAGAAATGTAAACTGGCAGTTGGGTAGGCCTGCTTCTAATGGATTGACTGCTGGGGGAGTGTGGGGGAGTGTGTGGGAGTGTGAGGGAGTTTGGGGGAGTGTGAGGGAGTGTGGGGGAGTGTGAGGGAGTTTGGGGGAGTGTGGGGGAGTATGGGGGAGTGTGGGGGAGTGTGGGGGAGTGTGGGGGAGTGGGAGGGAGTTTGGGCGAGTGTGGGGGAGTATGGGGGAGTGTGGGGGAGTGTGGGGGAGTGTGGGGGGGTGTGGGGGAGTGTGGGGGGGGTGTGGGGGAGTGTGGGGGAGTGTGGGGGAGTGTGGGGGGGTGTGGGGGAGTGTGGGGGAGTGTGGGGGAGTGTGGGGGAGTGTGGGGGAGTGTGGGGGAGTGTGGGGGGGACTGTGAGTTTGCTATTATATAAATAAGTAATCAACAAAATGGCCTTAAATGTATAAGTATATGTACAATTTCTTCTCAAAATATATGTAAAATATGAATTTAATGAGAAACTGCTTAGGGTCATCCAATTTTAATATATATATATATAACAAATTTGTAAATATTAACTCACGGGATTTTACTGAAAACAGGTCGGGTAATATTTTGACTGTGAATTATTTGTATAATATTATTGAGATTGGTTATATTAATTATAATATTGATAAAATGCAAATTGTTTTTTAAAACAAATTAAATGATATTCGTTTTTATAATTATTTGCTGACTTAGAGGAATAAATGATTTCATTGAATGAGTTTAGAGAACCAAAGAAATAAATATTTAATTGGAAAATGGATTTCACACGTGAAGTTCGAGGTACATTTAGTTGACTTATTTAGTTGCATTGTGTTAATATATGTACTGAGGTCAATAACACTAATTTTTTGCATTGAAAAACGACCTTCCTATAGTCATTATTTATTTTTTGTTCATATTTTCATTTTTTTTTAAATTTCTTATTTAATTTTTATTTATTTTTTTTATTTTTCAGTGAAACTTCTATTTTCGGTTATTATAGAAAATTGTAATACCAGACACAATTCTTCTCTTCACTTGAATCTTGAAACGGCATGTAAGTTATTTCTGTATATTCATTGAGGCAAAAAAAAGAGAACAGGAAAATGGAATTTGAGTGTAAATTACACCTATGTTGGTTGTATTGTGATGAATTTGTATTGTATTTTGTGAGAGCGTTTCTTTGAAAATATCCATCTTCTTCCTAATGTTATATAGACATCCATCAAATTGTTTGATAATTAGGAAAGTTTTAGCCTCCTTTTACCACGACAAAAATGTTCAAAGAGAGGAAGGAGGAAGGCACCATTTAGTATGGAGTGAAATTAACCAAAGGAATTAACTAAAACGGTCTCTTTAGCAACAAAATAAAACGGTTCCTTTTGCAACAAACTAAAACGGTCCCCTTAGCAACAAACTAAAACGGTCCCTTTTGCAACAAACTAAAACGGTCCCTTTTGCAACAAACTAAAACGGTCCCTTTTGCAACAAACTAAAACGGTCCCCTTACCATCAAACTAAAACGGTCCCTTTTGCAACAAACTAAAACGGTCCCCTTACCATCAAACTCAAACGGTCCCCTTAGCAACAAACTAAAACGGTCCCTTTTGCAACAAACTAAAACGGTCCCCTTACCATCAAACTAAAACGGTCCCCTTAACAACAAACTAAAACGGTCCCCTTACCATCAAACTAAAAACGGTCCCCTTAACAACAAACTAAAACGGTCCCTTTTGCAACAAACTAAAACGGTCCCTTTTGCAACAAACTAAAACGGTCCCCTTACCATCAAACTAAAACGGTCCCCTTACCATCAAACTAAAACGGTCCCCTTACCATCAAACTAAAACGGTCCCCTTACCATCAAACTAAAACGGTCCCCTTACCATCAAACTAAAACGGTCCCCTTAACAACAAACTAAAACGGTCCCTTTTGCAACAAACTAAAACGGTCCCCTTACCATCAAACTAAAACGGTCCCCTTAACAACAAACTAAAACGGTCCCCTTAACAACAAACTAAAACGGTCCCTTTTGCAACAAACTAAAACGGTCCCCTTACCATCAAACTAAAACGGTCCCCTTAACAACAAACTAAAACGGTCCCTTTTGCAACAAACTAAAACGGTCCCCTTACCATCAAACTAAAACGGTCCCCTTAACAACAAACTAAAACGGTCCCCTTAACAACAAACTAAAACGGTCCCTTTGCAACAAACTAAAACTCTGCTAACCATTGGGTGTCGAGTGATATCTATCGTTTCCTTTTGTCCAAGAAGAATTTGACCATCTTTAATCTGCTATGCAGAACTGCAAAAGACTAATATTCGAAAACTTGGCCAATTTTAGGGTGGGATGCGCTCTTGAGTATGCATAAATGATCCAATTGTGCTCATGACACTTCAATGTGTCCATAACCATTCTCATAGCATCATAGTCATTCCGCCTATGTTCTGAGCGACCGACAGTTATTGCTCTGTGAACATTATATATAAAATTATATTATTATTATATATTTTATATATAATTTTATATATTATATTATTATATGTTATTATGTTTGTAATTATATGTTATATATGTTATTATATAAAAGAACTCACTTTAGACTGCCTTTTGAACGGTCTAAAGCTGCACATAGACGATCAATGTTATCGTCAATATAATTGTCAATGATCAATATAGACAATTTAATTGATCGTCTGTGGGCTTCATTGACGACCGTCAATTAATTGACTTAGTGGGCAAAAAAATTTAATCAATATATTGAGTAAATGATATTGACAATTAAATTGATCGTCTATGGGGCGCTTAACGCTTTGACTGCAGCTGGTAAAACTGATGTATAACATTTAACTCGAATTAAAAGTCAATTGTAGTGAGCGATGTTGAAAATAGCAAACATTTACTGGATCGTGCCTTCATTTAGCTTTGATTGAGTATTTGTGACTACTGGTTGGTCAGCAGCATTATGGAAACTCCCTCGGTGGCCACCGGTGGGTCACGTCGCAGCCGAAGTGTTAAAAGGAGTTTTCATTCAGCAGGACTATAGCAAGGTACACCCAGTTCTGTGAGAAGCTATGGGATATCATGCCAGTAAACAAAGTATTTGTCTTATCAAAAAAAGGTCAACAATATGGTGGTCACGCTTTCTGAAATACAATTGACACTTTAACGAAGTGATTAACAACATTCTTGCCTTGTAATTTTATTGCAAAAAGCTCTACTGCTTTCTTTGAAAGACCTAAATCCCGCATTTCCTGCGAAGTGACCCACCGGTGGTCACTTGGGTGATTTTCATAGTGCTGCTGACCCACCTGCAGTCACCAGCTCATTTTTAATAAATACTTAATGTGAAAGCTAACTAAAAGCCCGATTGAGTTAATGCTTGCTATTTTCAAAGTTGATTACCACAATTGACTTTACATTTAAATTGAATATTGAACTTCAGTTTAACCCATCGCAGTTAACCTGTTAAGTCATTTAGTTCAACCTGGGGAGAATAGGCAAAGGGACGGGGAAATGTTCAGTGTTTGAAGAACAGTTCTCTGATTGTGAACACTGACAGTTCACTGTCACAACCGTGTTGCTCGCTTGTATCGCTGTAGGGGAAACAAGGTAGGGTCATTTCTATGGGGGAAAATACACCTCCTCTTGTTCGGCTAGCCAATAAAAAGGCTTCATTTCAAACAAACTTTATGACGTCACGAAAACGCCGTGTCGTTAGGCCAATAGTGGAGCCAGATTTGGGGGGTAGCAGTGCTACCAGACGTTATATGAGCGCTGCTATTGGTTCGTTGCCGTGACGTCAGCAAAACCACACCGTCAACGAAAAAAAGGCTGGTTTGACCCTACCTTGTTTCCTCTACCGTGGCTTGTATCATGCACAATGTCTTCATCGTTCAATGAAGGCAAGCGTTTGAAAACTAGAATTTTTACTCCCAATATCCGTTGTGTTCACCATGCAGAAATAACAGTTAGTTAGTAAAAAGGTTTACCCATATTTAAAAAGTCATAACTTTTCAACGAATTAAGATATTTTGGATCTGTTTGCGTTATTCGATGTAGAATATAATTGTCTATCAGTTCTGCAGATTTTTGAAAATACTCAGC
>CM059576.1:120850592-120863820 GCA_030386875.1 Morinoia aosen
AACTGCAGTTCTACCCATAAACCACTTTTACCTATAACAACCGCAATTCTACCTCAAAACAACGGCGATTCTGCCAAAAAGAACCTTGAATCTACCCAAAAACAACCTCGAACTCACGAAAAACAACAGCGATTCTACTCAAAAAACAACCTTGAATCTGCCCAGAAACAACCTTGAATCTGCCCAAAACAATCTTGAACCTACCAAAAACAACCGCAATTCTGCCAAAAACCGCCTACAAACCTCCACGCGCCTCACACAAAGTGGCGCGTTCACGCAACCAAATTAAATCACCAAAAATCGCACAAAAGAGGCGGCTGCATTCAATAACGCAGAAATTCATTTCAATAACTTAGGCACGTGAATGCGCCACATTAGCGGGGGCGTATATATCAGGGGACAATGGGGGCCAGCACGGGGGGGGGGATCTTCGGGGGGGGGGGGGGTTGGGAAGAGGGTTTTTTAAAAAGAATCAAAAGAATTGTATCAAGAATGCTCTTGAATTTGTGAGGGTATGAGTGTAAAATGAGGGTAAAATTAAGGGAAAATAATGGAAAAATGAGGGTAAAAATGAAGGTAATATGAGGGTAAAATGAGGGGAAATGAGGGTAAAATGTGGGAAAACTGAGGGTAAAATAGGGGTAAAAAATGAGTGCAGCTTGAGTATATTGTGTTACTTTTTCTGTCTACTTCCATGTCTACCAGTCTGTCTACTTCCCTGTCTATTTGCCTGTCTACTTGCCTGTCTACTTCCCTGTCTACTTCCCTGTCAACTTGCCTGCCTACTTGCCTGTCTACCTCTCAGTCTACCTGCCTGTCTACACACACATATATATGTCTATATATATATATACCTATATATTCCATTTCCTGCCCTACATATGTGTGTGTGTGTGTGTACGTGTTTATACAATTAGATATTGTTCGTTTAATTAATCATATGCCTTTATTTATATGGTGATTAATAATTATTATGTAAGAATAATAATTATTGTGTAGTTTTTATGAATAGTATAATTATGAATAATTAGGCGATGTTTCAAGAACTTTTTCTTTTTTGGTAACGATTTTGTATCAATTTCAAGAAAATAAGGGAAAATGCACTACATTTTTTCGCGGGTAAAAACTGGAAAAGTCAATGGAATTTGTTTAAAGAAATTATCATGAAGGGAATTTTTATGAAGGGAATTTTTATGAGGGGAATTTTTATGAAGGGAATTTTTATGAGGGGAATTTTTATGAAGGGAATTTTTATGAAGGGAATTTTTATGAAGGGAATTTTTATGAGGGGAATTTTTATGAAGGGAATTTTTATGAAGGGAATTTTTATGAAGGGAATTTTTATGAAGGGAATTTTTATGAAGGGAATTTTTATGAAGGGAATTTTTATGAGGGGAATTTTTATGAAGGGAATTTTTATGAAGGGAATTTTTATGAAGGGAATTTTTATGAAGGGAATTTTTATGAAGGGATTTTTTATGAAGGGAATTTTTATGAAGGGAATTTTTATAAAGGGAATTTTTATGAAGGGAATTTTTATGAAGGTAATTTTTATGAAGGGAATTTTTATGAAGGGAATTTTTATGAAGGGAATTTTTATGAAGGGAATTTTTATGAAGGGATTTTTTATGAAGGGAATTTTTATGAAGGGAATTTGTATGAAGGGAATTTTTATGAAGGGAATTTTTATGAAGGTAATTTTTATGAAGGGAATTTTTATGAAGGGAATTTTTATGAAGGGAATTTTTATGAAGGGAATTTTTATGAAGGGATTTTTTATGAAGGGAATTTTTATGAAGGGAATTTTTATGAAGGGAATTTTTATGAACGGAATTTTTATGAAGGAAATTTTTATGAAAGGAATTTTTATGAGGGAATTTTTATGAAGGGAATTTTTATGAAGGGAATTTTTATGAAAGGAATTTTTATGAAGGGAATTTTTATGAAGGGAATTTTTATGAAGGGATTTTTTATGAAGGGAATTTTTATGAAGGGAATTTTTATGAAGGGAATTTTTATGAACGGAATTTTTATGAAGGAAATTTTTATGAAAGGAATTTTTATGAAGGGAATTTTTATGAAGGGAATTTTTATGAAGGGATTTTTTATGAAAGGATTTTTTATGAAGGGAATTTTTATAAAGGGAATTTTTGACAAAGGTAATTTTAATGAAGGGAATTTTATGAAGGGAATTCTTATGAAGGGAATTTTAATGAAGGGAATTTTTGACAAAGGGAATTTTTATGAAGGGAATTTTTATAAAGGGAATTTTTGACAAAGGTAATTTTAATGAAGGGAATTTTATGAAGGGAATTTTTATGAAAGGAATTTTTATGAAGGTAATTGTCATACAGGTAGTTTTCGATGTTTATTGCTGTTAAAGTTGTATTACGAAAACGCTTTGTTTAACATTTAAGGCAAAGTTAGGTTAGGTTAGGCTCGGTGGTGTTACATGTTATTTTTGGCTAATTAAACATGTTTAAACATGAATACCACACAATATACATCAAAACAACACACATTCAACCATTAAATATACCGTCAAGTCATAAAGACCAACTCTCAAAGACGCTCCCATGAACCAATTCTTCCCCATCAAAAATCTTTCCCCAGGTAATGGATTCCGCTCCCCAGCCCCTCCCCACTCACCCCCACCCCCCACATCCCCTCATAAATCAATATGCAAGGTCCCCCTCCCCCACCTCCCCCCCACCTCCCCCATGGCTTCCCAAGAAGAGAGAGAAGCGATGAAATTAGAGGACAACTACCGCTGTTGCGGCAATAAATGTTTTTTTTTATAGTATTTTGGCTTATTTTGGAATTATCTATTCTATGATATGCTTGTGTGTGGCATCGTACCATGTATATCCTAATTTATCCTAACTTATCCTAGGTTGAGGCATCCTACCATGTATATCCTAATTGGTCCTAACTTATCCTTGGTTGTGGTATGCTACCATGTATATCCTTACTTATCCTAACTTATCCTTGGTTGTGGTATGCTACCATGTATATCCTTACTTATCCTAACTTATCCTTGGTTGTGGTATGCTACCATGTATATCCTTACTTATCCTAACTTATCCTTGGTTGTGGTATGCTACCATGTATATCCTTACTTATCCTAACTTGTCCTTGGTTGTGGTATGCTACCATGTATATCCTTACTTATCCTAACTTATCCTTGGTTGTGGTATGCTACCATGTATATCTTAACTTATCCTAGGCTATGGTATGCTACCATATACAGTTAGCGACGAAATTATTCGTACACCCTTCGACTTTCAAAACTTTCTAGAATTACTATGAACTATTGTTGCCAAAGGCATAAGATTTTCACAGGGTGTGAAGCACAGGTTAGTGACAATAATACAGTTTCAAGAACAAAATATCGTTTTTGAAAGGTTTAACAAGCTTCAGAAACACGATGAGACAAAAATTATTTATAAAGTGAGTAGTATTCCACTTTATTGAGGTAAATCTACCATTTGAGTACATCTTTATAATAAATAGCGTGACCTTTCATCTTCATAACATTTGAAAGACTTTTATTATAGTTTTTGACAAGCTTTTTCATAGTTTCAAATGAAATATTGTTCCATTCTTCAATGTTTCAATTTTTGATGATTCTTTGGAGTTCTATTGGAAAAAACTTTTTTTTTTTCTTTTTTGTTGATGTTGACTTTTGATTCCTGCCACAAGTTTTCAATGGGATGATACCAGGACTCTTCGAAGGCCCTGGCATCACATATATCTTATTTCTTTGGAGCCAGCTAGTTGTTGTAGACTTGGCCGCGTTCTTTGGATCACTGTCTTGTTGAAATACCCACCGCCTTCCAAGTCCTGAACTATCAACTGATTATTCTAGGTTTTCGTCCAAAATAGAAATATAGTCATCAGAGTTCATGTTCCCTTCAATTGCAACCAATTGATGCAGCAAAATAACCCTAAAACATCAGTGATCCATCTCCATATTTAACTGTTGGCACAGTGTTCTTCGGCAGGAAAGCCTTACCATTCTTAAGCGGCCATAGACCATCAATTTTATTGTCAATACAATTGACAATGATGAATATTGACAATTAAATTGATCGTCTCTGGGCTTGAATGACGACCGTCAATTTTTTGACTTGGTGAAAAAAAATGTATTCAATATATTGAGTCAATGATACTGACAATTAAATTGATCGTCTATAGGCCGCTTTAAGCAAAACCTTCTTGACGTCATTGTGTCCAAAAAGCTCGATTTTGGTTTCTTTACTCCATAATACTCTCTCCCAAAAGCCTCTGTCCTTGTCCAAGTGGGACTTTGTAAAGTTCAAGCCAGCAGCAACATGACATGGTTTGTGGAGTGGAGTAGACCACGGTAGAGGAAACAAGGTAGATTCAAACCAGTCTTTTTTCGCTGACGGTGTGGGTTTGCTGACGTCACGGCAACGAACCAATAGCAGCGCTCATGTTGCATCTGGTAGCACTGCTACCCACAAATCTGGCTCCACTATTGGTCTAACGACATGGCGTTTTGGTGACGTCAGAAAGTTTGTTTGAAATAAAGCCTTTCTATTGGCTAGCCGAACAAGAGGAGGTGTATTTTCTCCCATAGAAATGATCCTACCTTGTTTCCACAACCGTTAAGTAGACTTTCCTTGTTCAGACAGCGCTGGATTATGCGATTGCTCACACTAGTTCCTTGAGCGTTCAGTTTCTTAGCAATGTCATCTAGCTTCCCTCGTGGATTAGCGTTGACTTCACGACACAATTTTCGAGTTCTGTTTCTGTTTGCCACCACGTTTCTACATTACCAAACTTAGCAAACTATTTAATAACAGATTGTACTGTAGATCTTGGGATGCTCAAACGCTTTGATATGCTGCCATAGGTATTTCCAGCTCTGTGGTAGTCAAAAATCCTTAGTTTTCCGTAGAGTTTCTTAGTTTTTCCCGTCCTGGCGCTAGTGTACGAATAACAAAGCTCTACTCTTCTGGCACTATTTTTTAGAATGATCTCACATCTAGAATGTTCTAGAACATTCTAGACACAATTTCTTTCCAATAAAACAGGTATAACGGTAACTACTTCTCTTTGAAATGTAATGTTTTCACTTGTGTGAATATTTTTGTTTTTTCGTGTTTATGAAGATCAGCTTGTTAAATCTTTCAAAAGTGGTATTTTGTTCTAGAAACTTCGTATTATTGTCACTATTTTGTGCTTCACACGCCGTGAAAATCTTGTGCCTGAGGCAACAATAGTTTTTTTTGGTAATTCTAGAAAGTTTCGAAAGACGAGGGGTGTTCGAATAATTTCATCGATACATGTACATCCTAACTTACCCTAGGTTGTGGTATCCTGCCATGCAAATCCTAACTTACCCTAGGTTGTGGTATCTTGCCATGCAAATCCTAACTTACCCTAGGTTGTGGTATCTTGCCATACAAATCCTAACTTACCCTAGGTTGTGGTATCTTGCCATGCAAATCCTAACTTACCCTAGGTTGTGGTATCTTGCCATACAAATCCTAACTTACCCTAGGTTGTGGTATCTTGCCATGCAAATCCTAACTTACCCTAGGTTGTGGTATCTTGCCATGCAAATCCTAACTTACCCTAGGTTGTGGTATCTTGCCATGCAAATCCTAACTTACCCTAGGTTGTGGTATCTTGCCATGCAAATCCTAACTTACCCTAGGTTGTGGTATCTTGCCATACAAATCCTAACTTACCCTAGGTTGTGGTATCCTGCCATGCAAATCCTAACTTACCCTAGGTTGTGGTATCTTGCCATGCAAATCCTAACTTACCCTAGGTTGTGGTATCTTGCCATGCAAATCCTAACTTACCCTAGGTTGTGGTATCTTGCCATGCAAATCCTAACTTACCCTAGGTTGTGGTATCTTGCCATGCAAATCCTAACTTACCCTAGGTTGTGGTATCTTGCCATGCAAATCCTAACTTACCCTAGGTTGTGGTATCTTGCCATACAAATCCTAACTTACCCTAGGTTGTGGTATCTTGCCATGCAAATCCTAACTTACCCTAGGTTGTGGTATCTTGCCATACAAATCCTAACTTACCCTAGGTTGTGGTATCTTGCCATGCAAATCCTAACTTACCCTAGGTTGTGGTATCTTGCCATGCAAATCCTAACTTACCCTAGGTTGTGGTATCTTGCCATGCAAATCCTAACTTACCCTAGGTTGTGGTATCTTGCCATGCAAATCCTAACTTACCCTAGGTTGTGGTATCCTGCCATGCAAATCCTAACTTACCCTAGGTTGTGGTATCTTGCCATGCAAATCCTAACTTACCCTAGGTTGTGGTATCTTGCCATGCAAATCCTAACTTACCCTAGGTTGTGGTATCTTGCCATGCAAATCCTAACTTACCCTAGGTTGTGGTATCTTGCAATGCAAATCCTAACTTACCCTAGGTTGTGGTATCTTGCCATGCAAATCCTAACTTACCCTAGGTTGTGGTATCCTGCCGTGCAAATCCTAACTTACCCTAGGTTGTGGTATCTTGCCATGCAAATCCTAACTTACCCTAGGTTGTGGTATCCTGCCGTGCAAATCCTAACTTACCCTAGGTTGTGGTATCTTGCAATGCAAATCCTAACTTACCCTAGGTTGTGGTATCTTGCCATGCAAATCCTAACTTACCCTAGGTTGTGGTATCTTGCCATGCAAATCCTAACTTACCCTAGGTTGTGGTATCTTGCCATGCAAATCCTAACTTACCCTAGGTTGTGGTATCCTGCCGTGCAAATCCTAACTTACCCTAGGTTGTGGTATCTTGCCATGCAAATCCTAACTTACCCTAGGTTGTGGTATCTTGCCATGCAAATCCTAACCTACCCTAGGTTGTGGTATCTTGCCATGCAAATCCTAACTTACCCTAGGTTGTGGTATCTTGCCATGCAAATCCTAACTTACCCTAGGTTGTGGTATCTTGCCATGCAAATCCTAACTTACCCTAGGTTGTGGTATCTTGCCATGCAAATCCTAACCTACCCTAGGTTGTGGTATCTTGCCATGCAAATCCTAACCTACCCTAGGTTGTGGTATCTTGCCATGCAAATCCTAACTTACCCTAGGTTGTGGTATCTTGCCATACAAATCTTAACTTACCCTAGGTTGTGGTATCTTGCCATACAAATCTTAACTTACCTTATTTATAGTACATAAACTATAATATAGACTTTTATACGTATATAAGCTATAATTAGGACTTTTTCACATATATAAGCTATAATGTAGACTTTTATACATATATAAGCTATAATTAGGACTTTTTCACATATATAAGCTATAATGTAGACTTTTATTTTACAAAATGCCTTTATTGACCTTTTATTTTCGAAGTACCTTGACTTTAGTGGTCATGCGTTATGTAGAAAAAAACGAAAATATAAAAAACGTTTAATATGAAAAAAAAAATAGTTTGCAAATGGTAGATAAGCGAGAAGAGTTATTGAATAAAAATAACTATGTAGAGTTGGTTAGTAATTAAAACCATTAGTGAATATAAAGAGATAGTAAATAAAAGAGTTAGAAAGAAAAAAAGAGTTAGTAAATTAAAGGAGTTGTTATGTGGAAAGTACTAGTAAATGAAACAACTTAGTACATGTAAAGAGTTTGCAGATAAAAAGAGTTAATAAATAGGATGAGTTAGTGAATAAAAAGTGTTTGTAAGTAAAAATAGTTTGTAAATAAAAAAGTTTGTATATAAAAATAGTTTGTAAATAAAAAGAGTTTGTAAATAAAAAGAGTTTGTAAATAAAAAAGTTTGTATATAAAAAGAGTTTGTAAATAAAAAGAGTTTGTAAATAAAAAGAGTTTGCAAATAAAAAGAGTTTGTAAATAAAAAGAGTTTGCAAATAAAAAGAGTTTGTAAATAAAAATAGTTTGTAAATAAAATGAGATACTAAATAAAATGAGATGCCAAACAAGAAAGTTAGTAAGAGAAAATACATAAGTAAAAAGAGACACAACACACACAACACACAACACACACAACACACACACAACACACACAACACACACACAAAACACACACAACACACACAACACACAACACACACAACACACACAACACACACAACACACAACACACACCACACACACAACACACATAACACACACAAAACACACACAACCCACACAACACACAACACACACAACACACAACACACACAACACACACACAACACACACAACACACACACAACACACACAACACACACACAAAACACACACAACACACACAACACACAACACACACAACACACACACAACACACACAACACACAACACACACCACACACACAACACACATAACACACACAAAACACACACAACACACACAACACACAACACACACAACACACAACACACACACAACACACACAACACACAACACACACACAACACACACAACACACAACACACACACAACACACACCCAACACACACAACACACACACAACACACACAACACACAACACACACACAACACACACAACACACAACACACACACAACACACACAACACACAACACACACAACACACAACACACACACAACACACAACACACACAGCACACACACAACACAGAACACACATACAACACACACACAACACACAAAACACACACAACACACACAACACACAACACACACAACACACAACACACACACAACACACACAACACACAACACACACACAACACACACAACACACAACACACACACAACACACACTCAACACACACAACACACACACAACACACACAACACACAACACACACACAACACACAACACACACAACACACACAACACACAACACACACACAACACACACAACACACAACACACACACAACACACAACACACACAACACACACACAACACAGAACACACATACAACACACACACACATCACACACACACAGCACACACACACAACACACACACAACACACACACACACACATAGGCCTAGTCCCCGTACGAAGAAGACAAAGGCCTATTTTTCGGTAGGCCGTCGCTCTTCCTCATCATCTTTCATTACAAGTCCAATTTGAAGATCCCCTCACCCCCTCACCCCCTCACCCCCTCACCCTCTCACCCCCTCACCCCCTCACCCCTCCAACCCCCACTCGCTCCATCATTCTCATTATCTATGTCATTAAGGGGGGGTAAGAAATGGGGGGGTGAGGGGGTTTGAAGTGAGGGAAGGGAGATTAAAAACGGGGGTTTGGGGTGAGGTGGGGTGAGGTGGGGTGAGGTTGGGTGAGGGGGGTGAGGTGGGGTGATGTGGAGTGAGGTGGGGTGAGGTGGGGTGAGGTGGGGTGAGGGGGGGTGAGGTGGGGTGAGGTGGGGTGAGGTGGGGTGAGGTGGGGTGAGGTGGGGTGAGGTGGGGTGAGGTGGGGTGAGGTGGGGTGAGGTGGGGTGATGTGGGGTGAGGTGGGGTGAGGTGGGGTGAGGTGGGGTGAGGTGGGGTGAGGTGGGGTGAGGTAGGGTGAGGTGGGGTGAGGTGGGGTGAGGTGGGGTGAGGTGGGGTGAGGGGGGGTGAGGTGGGGTGAGGTGGGGTGAGGTGGGGTGAGGTGGGGTGAGGTGGGGTGAAGTGGGGTGAGGTGGGGTGAGGTTGGGTGAGGTGGGGTGAGGTGGGGTGAGGTGGGGTGAGGTGGGGTGAGGTGGGGTGAGGTGGGGTGAGGTGGGGTGAGGTGGGGTGAGGTGGGGTGAGGTGGGGTGAGGTGGGGTGAGGTGAAGTGAGGTGGGGTGAGGTGGGGTGAGGTGGGGTGAGGTGGGGTGAGTGGGGGTGGAGATCAATAAGCACTTAGCATTAGCGCGGCTATCGACGCGTTATCGACATTCCAAGTTAGTTATTTGTTCTTAATCTTCTTTAGTGATTGTACCCCTCCTTGTACCCCTCCTTGTACCCCTCCTTGTACCCCTCTTTGTACCCCTCCTTGTTCCCCTCCTTGCACCCCTCCTTGTTCCCCTCCTTGTACCCCTCCTTGTACCCCTCTTTGTACCCCTCCTTGTACCACTCCTTGCACCCCTCCTTGTTCCCCTCCTTGTACCCCTCTTTGTACCCCTCTTTGTACCCCTCCTTGTACCACTCCTTGTACCCTTCCTTGTACCCCTCCTAGTACCCCTCCTTGTACCCCTCCTTGCACCCCTCCTTGTTCCCCTCCTTGTACCCCTCTTTGTACCCCTCTTTGTACCCCTCCTTGTACCACTCCTTGTACCCTTCCTTGTACCCCTCCTAGTACCCCTCCTTGTACCCCTCCTTGTACCCCTCCTTGTACCCCTCCTTCCACCCCTCCTTGTACCCCTCTTTGTACCCCTCTTTGTACCCCTCTTTGTACCCCTCTTTGTACCCCTCCTTGTACCACTCCTTGTACCCCTCCTTGTACCCCTCCTTGCACCCCTCCTTGTTCCCCTCCTTGTACCCCTCTTTGTACCCCTCTTTGTACCCCTCCTTGTACCACTCCTTGTACCCTTCCTTGTACCCCTCCTAGTACCCCTCCTTGTACCCCTCCTTGTACCCCTCCTTATACACCTCCTTGTACCCCTCCTTGTACCCCTACTTGTACCTCTCCTTGTACCCCTCCTTGCACCCCTCCTTGTTCCCCTCCTTGTACCCCTCTTTGTACCCCTCCTTGTACCACTCCTTGTACCCTTCCTTGTACCCCTCCTAGTACCCCTCCTTGTACCCCTCCTTGTACCCCTCCTTATACACCTCCTTGTACCCCTCCTTGTACCCCTACTTGTACCTCTCCTTGTACCCCTCCTTGTACCCCTCCTTGTACCCCTCCTTGTACCCCTCCTTGTACCCATCTTTGTAACTCTCCTTGTACCCCTCTTTGTACCCCTCCTAATACCCCTCCTTGTACCCCTCCTTGTACCTCTCCTTGTACCCCTCCTTGTACCCCTCCTTGTACCCCTCCTTGTACCCATCTTTGTAACTCTCCTTGTACCCCTCTTTGTACCCCTCCTAATACCCCTCCTTGTACCCCTCCTTGTACCCCTCCTTGTACCCCTCCTTGTACCCCTCTTTGTACCCCTCTTTGTACCTCTCCTTGTACCCCTCTTTGTACCCCTCCTTATACTTCTCCTTGTACCCCTCCTTGTACCCCTCCTTGTACCCCTCTTTCTACCCCTCTTTGTACCCCTCCTTGTACCCCCCCTTCTACCCCTCCTCGTACCCCTCCTTGTACCCCTCTTTGTACCCCTCCTTGTACCATTCTTTGTACTCCTCCTTATACCCCTCCTTGTACCCCTCCTTGTACCCCTCCTTGTACCCCTCCTTGTACCCCTCCTTGTACCCCTCTTAGTACCCCTCTTTGTACCTCTCCTTGTACCCCTCTTTGTACCCCTCATTATACCCCTCCTTGTACCCCTCCTTGTACCCCTCCTTGTACCCCTCCTTCTACCCCTCTTTGTACCCCTCCTTGTACCCCCCCTTCTACCCCTCCTTGTACCCCTCCTTGTACCCCTCTTTGTACCCCTCCTTGTACCATTCTTTGTACTCCTCCTTATACCCCTCCTTGTACCCATCCTTGTACCTCTCCTTGTACCCCTCCTTCTACCCCTCCTTGTACCCCTTCTTGTACCCTTTTACACCCCCTCCACAACCCCTACGTGCAGTGTTGCCCTCGCGCGTGCAATATGAGTGCATGAGTCATTATGCGCATCATCATGCAGATTATGATGCGTTATTATGCAAATTATCATGCGGCCGCTGCTCCCATTGGTCGCATGATTGACAAATCACAGGCCTCCGCTCGACAACTTTTTAGCCATCTAGCGGGAATGTCGCTGGAATGTAGCGGAATGTTCGTGAAAATGTTGAGATCTAGCGGGAATGTCGCTGGAATGTAGCGGAATGTTGTGAAAATGTTGAGATCTAGCGGGAATGTCGCTGGAATGTAGCGGAATGTGGTGAAAATGTTGAGATCTAGCGGGAATGTCGCTGGAATGTAGCGGAATGTGGTGAAAATGTTGAGATCTAGCGGGAATGTCGCTGGAATGTAGCGGAATGTTGTGAAAATGTTGAGATCTAGCGGGAATGTCGCTGGAATCTAGTGGATGGTTTATGAAATTGATGATATCTAGCGGGAATATCGCTGGAATGTAGCGGAATGTTGGAGAAAATGATGAAATCTAGCGGGAATGTCGCTGGAATGTAGCGGAATGTGGTGAAAATGTTGAGATCTAGCGGGAATGTCGCTGGAATGTAGCGGAATGTTGCGAAAATGTTGAGATCTAGCGGGAATGTCGCTGGAATCTAGTGGAATGTTTATGAAATTGATGATATCTAGCAGGAATATTGCTGGAACATAGCAGAATGTTGGTGAAATTGGTGAGATCTAGCGGGAATGTCGCTGGAATGTAGCGGAATGTTGGAGAAAATTATGAAATCTAGCGGGAATGTCGCTGGAATCTAGTGGAATGTTTATGAAATTGATGATATCTAGCGGGAATATCGGTAGAATGTAGTGGAATGTTGGAGAAAATGTTGAGATGTAGCGGGAATGTATCAGGAATCTAGCGGGAATGTCGCTAAGATTTACCGGCAATGTCATTAGAATTAGCGGGAATGGCATTAGATTCAGCAAAAACGTCGGTTCGACCTAGCGGGAATATCACAAAATCTATAGCGGCTATTGACGAATCTCAGGCGGAATGTGGTCGGAATGTAGCGGGAATATCACTGCAATATAGCGGGAATGTCGCTGGAATTTAGCGGGAAAGTAGATGCAGGGTCCAAAGATTAGGACAGAAATTGTGATAGATTTGCTCTTCTGTTTTTTGTGCGGGCAATTACTTAATGGACCGTACCCCGTTATTTGTAAGTAATTTATTAAAGCGATAACGGAACTTCTGTCGCTCTTAAGTGATTTGTTCTGATTAGTTCGCTGCATGGATTATATATAAATATTAATTCCAACCAGTTCTGCCCAGTACTGGAGTGAAAATAACAAAGTCGTCGAATAAAACAATATTATCGTATTTAATTAAAAAAAAAAAATTATAATGTTGTCGAATAAAATAATTTTATCGTATTTAATATAAAAAAAATAATAATGTTGTCGAATAAAATACTATTATCGTATTTAATTAAAAAAAATAATGATGTTGTCGAATAAAATACTATTATCGTATTTAATTAAAAAAAAATAATAATGTTGTCGAATAAAATAATATTATCCTATTTAATTTAG
>CM059576.1:120864320-120902327 GCA_030386875.1 Morinoia aosen
ACAACACAAACACAACACAACACAACACAACACAACACAACACAACACAACACAACACAACACACAACACAACACAACACACAACACAACACAACACAACACAACACAACACAACACAACACACAACACAACACAACACAACACAACACAACACAACACAACACAACACAACACAACACAACACAACACAACACAACACAACACAACACAACACAACACAACACACATCACAACACAACACAACACAACACAACACACACAACACAACACAACACAACACAACACAACACAACACAACACACAACACAACACAACACACACAACACAACACAACACAACACACAACACAACACAACACAACACAACACAACACACACAACACAACACAACACAACACAACACACACACAACACAACACAACACAACACAACACAACACAACACAACACAACACAACACAACACAACACAACACAACACATCACAACACAACACAAACAGAACACAACACAACACAACACAACACAACACAACACAACACAACCACAAACACAACACAACACAACACAACACAACACAACACACACAACACAACACAACACAACACACAACACAACACACACAACACACACAAACACAACACAACACAAACACAACACAACACAACACACACACAACACAACACAACACAACACAACACAACACAACACAACACAACACAACACAACACAACACAACACAACACAACACAACACAACACAACACAACACAACACAACACAACACAACACAATCAACAACACAACACAACACAACACAACACAACACAACACACAACACAACACAACACAACACAACACAACACAACACAACACAACACAACACAACACAACACACAACACAACACAACACAACACACACAACACAACACAACACAACACACAACACAACACACAACACAACACAACACAACACAACACAAACAACACAAACACAACACAACACAACACACACAACACAACACAACACAACACAACACAACACAACACAACAACACACACAACACAACACAACACAACACAACACAACACAACAAACACAACACAACACAACACAACACAACACACAACACAACACAACACAACACAACACAACACAACACACAACACAACACAACACACAACACAACACAACACAACACAACACAACACAACACAACACAACACACAACACAACACAACAACACAACACAACACAACACAACACAACACAACACAACACAACACAACACAACACAACACAACACAACACAACACAACACAACACAAACACAACACAACACAACACAACACAACACAACACAACACAACACAACACACACAACACACACACACAACACAACACAACACAAACACAACACAACACAACACAACACTCAACACAACACAACACAACACAACACAACAACAACACAACACACAACACACACACAACACAACACAACACAACACAACACAACACACAACACAACACAACACAACACAACACAACACAACAACACAACACAACACAACACAACACACAACACAACACAACACAACACAACACAACACAACACAACACAACACAACACAACACAACAACCAACACAACACAACACAACACAACACACAACACAACACAACACAACACAACACAACAACAACACAACACAACACAACACACAACACAACACAACACAACACAACACACACAACACAACACACAACACAACACACAACACAACACACAACACAACACAACACAACACAACACAACAACACAACACAACACAACAACACACAACACAACACAACACAACACACACAACACAACACAACACAACACAACACAACACAACACAACACAACACAACACACAACACAACACAACACACAACACAACACAACACACAACACAACACAACACAACACAACACAACACACACAAACACAACACAACACAACACAACACACACAACACAACACAACACAACACACAACACAACACAACACAACACAACACACAACACAACACAACACACAACACAACACAACACAACACAACACAACACAACACAACACAACACAACACAACACAACACACACAACACAACACAACACAACACAACACAACACAACACAACACAACACACACACAACACAACACAACACACACAACACAACAACACAACACCAACACACACAACACAACACAACACAACACAACAACAACACAACACAACACAACACAACACAACACAACACAACACAACCACAACACAACACAACACAACACAACACAACACAACACAACACACAACACAACACAACACAACACAACACAACACAACACAACACAACAACAACACAACACAACACAACACAACACAACACAACACACACAACACAACACAACACAACACAACACAACACACAACACAACACAACACACACACACAACACAACACAACACAACACAACACACACAACACAACACAACACAACACAACACAACACACAACACAACACAACACACACAACACAACAACAACACAACACAACACAACACAACACAACACAACACAACACAACACAAACACAACACAACACAACACAACACAACACAACACAACACAACACAACACAACACAACACAACACAACACAACACAACACAACACAACACACAACACACACACAACACAACACAACACAACACACAACACAACACAACACAACACAACACAACACAACACAACACAACACAACACAACACAACACACACAACACAACACAACACACAACACAACACAACACAACACAACACACAACACAACACAACACAACACACAACACAACACAACACAACACAACACAACACAACACAACACAACACAACACAACACAACACAACACAACACAACACAACACAACACAACACAACACAACACAACACAACACAACACAACACAACACAACACAACACAACACAACACAACACAACACAACACAACACACAACACAACACACAACACAACACAACACAACACACAACACAACACAACACAACACAACACAACACAACACACAACACAACACAACACAACACAACACAACACAACACAACACACAACACAACACAACACAACACAACACAACACAACACAACAACACAACACAACACAACACAACACAACACACACAACACAACACAACACAACACAACACAACACAACACAACACAACACAACAACACAACACAACACAACACAACACAACACACAACACAACACAACACAACACAACACAACACAACACAACACAACACAACACAACAACACAACACAACACAACACAACACAACACACACAACACAACACAACACACACAACACAACACACAACACAACACAACACAACACAACACAACACAACACAACACAACACAACACAACACAACACAACACAACACAACACAACACACAACACAACACAACACAACACAACACAACACAACACACACAACACACACCAACACACACAACACAACACAACACAACACAACACAACACAACACACACAACACAACACAACACAACACAACACAACACAACACAACACAACACAACACAACACAACACAACACAACACAACACAACACACACAACACAACACAACACACACAACACAACACACAACACAACACAACACAACACAACACAACACAACACAACACAACACAACACAACACAACACAACACAACACAACACAACACAACACAACACAACACAACACAACACAACACACAACACAACACAACACAACACAACACAACACAACACAACACAACACAACACAATACCGCATCACAGCCACCGTCGCCCCACACACCAAATTACAATAAACATTTCACGGCAACAAATGCGCGAATTTTTATGGGTGAAGCCTTCCATAAAGTTCGGGGGTGCGGGAGGGGGTGGGGGGGGGGAGTGTGGGGGGTGTGTGGGCGTATTAAGGTGTATGTCCTGTGTCCTAGGTGCTGATAGTTATTTTTTTGTGAATGAGTCTTTTGTTTTATCTTTGTATTGAAAAACTGGCTTTATATATATGTTTTAGTATTAAAATAAAAATTATGAAGATTTTGATTGAGTTCTGGGAAAAATTTTGACACATCTCAATGTGTCAAATATGATTTCTTGACACATTTCAATGTGTCACTACAGACGGCACGTTCAAGTAATGAGAAATCTTTAATTACGTTTAATTTAATTCAAATTGAAAATTGTCTTGCAAAAATTATGAAATTTTTAGAAAATTAGAAAAGATCTAAATTATTTTCAACTTTGTACTTCTTATTCTGGAAATTTAGAAATATTGTCGGTCAGTTCATTTAAATTATACATTACATAATATATTCACGTGATAATATACTGATTTACCCAAAGTATGTCATGGTTGACACACTTAGGTGTGTCGTAGCTCCCGATGACACACTTAAATGTGTCAGTCTTGTAATAAAAATTTTCTCAATGTAGTGTTTTCAAGAATAAATGTTGTTGATTAATATCCTTTTAATAATTAATGGTGGTATCACTTAGAGATCTGGTTATGTTGATAAGGTTTACATGATGCTAATATTGGTGCAAGTCAAAGAACATTCCAAATGGCCGACAGAAGCAAGATTCTTGGAACGTCAAAGCTTCAATAAATTTATCTGCCTAAATCTATCAAGAAACACACCCGAATCTACCCCAAAACACCCGCGATTCTACCCAGAAACAACCGCGATTCTATCCACTATCTACGCCAAATTCATTTGAAAGCATCCACGAATCTACCTTGAAAGCTGCTATGGAATTGGTCAGAAACTGCCGAAAATTTGCCGAGAAATAACTTTGAACTTCACGAGAAACACCCACAAATCAACCCTGAAAGTGACTACGAATTTACTGCAAAATCCTTCGAATTTCCCCAGAACTAACCACGGATAAGCCCAGAAACGACGCTGAATCTACCAAAACAACCACGAATAAATCAGAGACCCCTACAAATTAACTACGATATCACCAAGAATTCAGCCAGAAACACTTGCGTTTCTACCCAAAAACAACCATGAATCTGTTTAAAACCAATCTTAAGCCTACTAAAAACAACCGCGATTCTACCCAGAAACAACTGTAGTTCTACCCAAAAACCACTTTACCTATAACAACCACGATTCTACCTAAAAACAACCGCGATTCTGCCAAAAAGAACCTTGAATCTACCCAAAAACAACCTTGAATCTGCTCAAAAACAACCTTGAATCTGCCCAAAAAAATCTGGAACCTTCCAAAAACAACCGCAATTCTGCCAAAAACTGCCCACAAACCTCTACGCGCCTCACACAAAGTGGCGCGTTCACGCAACCAAATTAAATCACAAAAAATCGCACAAAAGAGGCGGCTGCATTCAATAACGCAGAAATTCATTTCAATAACTTAGGCACGTGAATGCGCCACATTAGCGGGGGCGTATATATCAGGGGACAATGGGGGCCAGCACGGGGGGGGGGGATCATCGGGGGGGGGGGGGGGTTGGGAAGAGGGTTTTTTGAAAAGAATCAAAAGAATTGTATCAAGAATGCTCTTGAATTTGTGAGGGTATGAGTGTAAAATGAGGGTAAAATTAAGGGAAAATGATGGGAAAATGAGGGTAAAAATGAAGGTAATATGAGGGTAAAATGAGGGGAAATGAGGATAAAATGTGGGAAAACTGAGGGTAAAATAGGGGTAAAAAATGAGTGCAGCTTGAGTATATTGTGTTACTTTTTCTGTCTACTTCCATGTCTACCAGTCTGTCTACTTCCCTGTCTATTTGCCTGTCTACTTGCCTGTCTACTTCCCTGTCTACTTCCCTGTCAACTTGCCTGCCTACTTGCCTGTCTACCTCTCAGTCTACCTGCCTGTCTACACACACATATGCATGTCTATAAATGTATATATACCTACATATTCCTGCCCTACATATGTGTGTGTGTGTGTACGTGTTTATACAATTAGATATTGTTCATTTAATTAATCATATGCCTTTATATATATGGTGATTAATAATTTTTACGTAAGAACAATAATAATTGTGCAGTTTTATTATGGATAGTATAATTATGAATAATTAGGCGATTTTTCAAGAACTTTTTCTTTTTTGGTAACGATTTTGTATCAATTTCAAAGAAATAAAGGAAAATGCACTACATTTTTTCGCAGGTAAAAAACTGGAAAAGTCAATGGAATTTGTTTGAAGAAATTATCATGCAGGGAATTTTTATGAAGAGAATTTTTATGAAAGGAATTTTTATGAAGGGAATTTTTATGAAGGGAATTTTTATGAAGGGAATTTTTATGAAGGGAATTTTTATGAAGGGAGTTTTAATGAAGGGAATTTTTATGAAAGGAATTTTTATGAAGAGAATTTTTATGAAAGGAATTTTTATGAAGGGAATTTTTATGAAGGGAATTTTTATGAAGGGAATTTTTATGAAGGGAATTTTTATGAAGGGAGTTTTAATGAAGGGAATTTTTATGAAGGGAATTTTTATGAAGGGAATTTTTATGAAGGGAATTTTTGTGAAGGGAATTTTTATGAAGGGAATTTTACGAAGGGAATTTTTATGAAAGGAATTTTTATGAAGAGAATTTTTATGAAAGGAATTTTTATGAAGGGAATTTTTATGAAGGGAATTTTTATGAAGGGAATTTTTATGAAGGGAATTTTTATGAAGAGAATTTTTATGAAAGGAATTTTTATGAAGGGAATTTTTATGAAGGGAATTTTTATGAAGGGAATTTTTATGAAGGGAATTTTTATGAAGAGAATTTTTATGAAAGGAATTTTTATGAAGGGAATTTTTATGAAGGGAATTTTTATGAAGGGAATTTTTATGAAGGGAATTTTTATGAAGAGAATTTTTATGAAAGGAATTTTTATGAAGGGAATTTTTATGAAGGGAATTTTTATGAAAGGAATTTTTATGAAGGGAATTTTTATGAAGGGAATTTTTATGAAAGGAATTTTTATGAAGAGAATTTTTATGAAAGGAATTTTTATGAAGGGAATTTTTATGAAAGGAATTTTTATGAAGGGAATTTTTATGAAAGGAATTTTTATGAAGGGAATTTATATGAAGGGAATTTTTATGAAGGGAGTTTTTATGAAGGGAATTTTTATGAAGGTAATTTTTATGAAGGGAATTTTTATGAACGGAATTTTCATGAAGGGAATTTATATGAAGGGAATTTTAATGAAGGGAGTTTTTATGAAGGGAATTTTTATGAAGGGAATTTTTATGAAGGGAATTTTTATGAAGGGAGTTTTAATGAAGGGAATTTTTATGAAGGGAATTTTTATGAAGGGAATTTTTATGAAGGGAATTTTTGTGAAGGGAATTTTTATGAAGGGAATTTTACGAAGGGAATTTTTATGAAGGGAATTTTAATGAAGGGAATTTTTATGAAGGGAATTTTACGAAGGGAATTTTTATGAAGAGAATTTTTATGAAGGGCATTTTTATGAAGGGAATTTTACGAAGGGAATTTTTATGAAGGGAATTTTAATGAAGGGAATTTTTATGAAGGGAATTTTTATGAAGGGAATTTTTATGAAGGGAATTTTTGTGAAGGGAATTTTTATGAAGGGAATTTTTATGAAGGGAATTTTTATGAAGGGAATTTTTATGAAGGGAATTTTTATAAAGGGAACTTTTATGAAGGGAATTTTTATGAAGGGAATTTTTATGAAGGGAATTTTTATGAAGGGATTTTTTATGAAGAGAATTTTTATGAAGGTAATTTTTATGAAGAGAATTTTTATGAAGGGAATTTTTATGAAGGGAATTTTTGACAAAGGGAATTTTTATGAAGGGAATTTTTATGAAGGGAATTTTTATGAAGGGAATTTTTATGAAGGGAATTTTTATGAAGGGAATTTTTATGAAGGGAATTTTTGACAAAGGGAATTTTTATGAAGGGAATTTTTGTGAAGGGAATTTTTATGAAGGGAATTTTTGTGAAGGGAATTTTTATGAAGGGAATTTTTATGAAGGGAATTTTTATGAAGGGAATTTTTATGAGGGGAATTTTTATGAAGGGAATTTTTATGAAGGGAATTTTTATGAAGGGAATTTTTGTGAAGGGAATTTTTATGAAGGGAATTTTTATGAAGGGAATTTTTATGAAGGGAATTTTCATGAAGGGAATTTTTATGAAGGGAATTTTTATGAGGGGAATTTTTATGAAGGGAATTTTTATGAAGGGAATTTTCATGAAGGGAATTTTTATGAGGGGAATTTTTATGAAGGGAATTTTTATGAAGGGAATTTTCATGAAGGGAATTTTTATGAAGGGAATTTTTGACAAAGGGAATTTTTATGAAGGGAATTTTTGACAAAGGGAATTTTTATGAAGGGAATTTGTATGAAGGGAATTTTTATGAAGGGAATTTTTATGAAGGGAATTTTTATGAAGGGAATTTTTATGAAGGGAATTTTTATGAAGGGAATTTTATGAAGGGAATTTTTATGAAGGGAATTTGTATGAAGGGAATTTTCATGAAGGGAAATTTTATGAAGGGAATTTTTATGAAGGGAATTTTTATGAAGGGAATTTTTATGAAGGGAATTTTATGAAGGGAATTTTTATGAAGGGAATTTCTATGAAGGGAATTTTTGACAAAGGGAATTTTTATGAAGGGAATTTTTATGAAGGGAATTTTTATGAAGGGAATTTTTATGAAGGGAATTTTATGAAGGGAATTTTTATGAAGGGAATTTCTATGAAGGGAATTTTATGAAGGGAATTTTTATGAAGGGAATTTTTATGAAGGGAATTTTTATGAAGGGAATTTTATGAAGGGAATTTTTATGAAGGGAATTTTTATGAAGGGAATTTTTATGAAGGGAATTTTTGACAGAGGGAATTTTTATGAAGGGAATTTTTATGAAGGGAATTTTATGAAGGGAATTTTTATGAAGGGAATTTTTATGAAGGGAATTTTTATGAAGGGATTTTTTGACAGAGGGAATTTTTATGAAGGGAATTTTTATGAAGGGAATTTTTATGAAGGGAATTTTTATGAAGGGAATTTTTATGAAGGGAATTTTTATGAAGGGAATTTTTATGAAGGGAATTTTTATGACGAAAATTGTCATACAGGTAGTTTTCGATGTTTATTGCTGTTAAAGATGTATTACGAAAACCCTTTGTTTAACAATTAAAGCAAAGTTAGGTTAGGTTAGGCTCGGTGGTGTTACATGTTATTTTGGTCAATTAAACATGTTTAAACATGAATACCACACAATACACATCAAAACAACACCCATTAACCATTAAATATACCCTCATGTCATAAAGACCAACTCTCATATACGCTCCCATGAACCAATTCTCCCCATCAAAAATCTTTCCCCAGGTAATGGATTCCGCTCCCCAGCCCCTCCCCACACACCCCCACCCCCCACATCCCCTCATAAATCAATATGCAAGGTCCCCCTCCCCCACCTCCCCCCCACCTCCCCCATGGCTTCCCAAGAAGAGAGGGAGGCGATGAAATTAGAGGACAACTACCGCTGTTGCGGCAATAAATGTTTTTTTTTTATAGTTTTTTGGCTTATTTTCGAATTATCTATTCTATGATATGCTGTGTGAAGCATCCTACCATGTATGTCCTAACTTATCCTAGGGTGTGGTACGTTACTATGGATATACTAACTTATCCTAGGGTGTGGTACGTTACTATGGATGTACTAACTTATCCTAGGGTGTGGTATGTTACTATGGATATACTAACTTATCCTAGGGTGTGGTACGTTACTATGGATATACTAACTTATCCTAGGGTATGGTATGTTACTATGGATATAGTAACTTATCCTAGGGTATGGTATGTTACTATGGATATACTAACTTATCCTAGGGTGTGGTACGTTACTATGGATATACTAACTTATCCTAGGGTGTGGTACGTTACTATGGATGTACTAACTTATCCTAGGGTGTGGTATGTTACTATGGATGTACTAACTTATCCTAGGGTGTGGTATGTTACTATGGATGTACTAACTTATCCTAGGGTGTGGTATGTTACTATGGATGTACAAACTTATCCTAGGGTGTGGTACGTTACTATGGATGTACTAACTTATCCTAGGGTGTGGTACGTTACTATGGATGTACTAACTTATCCTAGGGTGTGGTATGTTACTATGGATGTACTAACTTATCCTAGGGTGTGGTATGTTACTATGGATGTACAAACTTATCCTAGGGTGTGGTACGTTACTATGGATGTACTAACTTATCCTAGGGTGTGGTATGTTACTATGGATATACTAACTTATCCTAGGGTGTGGTACGTTACTATGGATATACTAACTTATCCTAGGGTATGGTATGTTACTATGGATATAGTAACTTATCCTAGGGTATGGTATGTTACTATGGATATACTAACTTATCCTAGGGTGTGGTACGTTACTATGGATATACTAACTTATCCTAGGGTATGGTATGTTACTATGGATATAGTAACTTATCCTAGGGTATGGTAGGTTACTATGGATATAGTAACTTATCCTAGGGTATGGTAGGTTACTATGGATATACTAACTTGTCCTAGGGTATGGTAGGTTACCATATACAGTTAACGACGATATAATTCGTACACCCCTCGTCTTTCAAAACTTTCTATAACTACTATAAACTATTTTTGCCACAGGCATAAGATTTTCACAGGGTGTGAAGCAGATATTAGTGACAATAATACAGTTTCAAGAACAAAATATCGTTTTTGAAAGATTCAACAAGCTTCAGAAACACAATACAAAAATTATTTATAAAGTGAGTAGTATTCCACTTTGTTGATGTGAATCTACCATTTGAGTAGATTATTAATAACCAACAGCGTGACCTTTCATCTTCACACATTTAAAAGCCCTTTAATAGCTTTTGACAAGCTTTTTCATAGTTTCAGATGCAATATTGTTCCATTCTTCAATGTTTCAATTTTTAATGATTCTTTGGAGTTCTATTGGAAAAAACTTTTTTTTTTTTTTTTCTTTTTTGTTGATGTTGACTTTTGATTCCTGCTACAAGTTTTCAATGGGATGATACCAGGACTCATCGAAGGCCCTGGCATCACATATATCTTATTTCTTTGGAGCCAGCTAGTTGTTGTAGACTTGGCCGTGTGCTTTGGGCCATCGTCTTGTTGAAATAGCCACCGCCTTCCAAGTCCTGAACTATCAACTGATTATTCTAGGTTTTCGTCCAAAATAGAAATATAGTCATCAGAGTTCATCTTCTGTTCAATTGCAACCAATTGATGCGGCAAAACAAACCTAAAACATCAGTGATCCATCTCCATATTTAACTGCTGGCACAGTGTTCTTCGGCAGGAAAGCCTTACCATTCTTAAGCGGCCATAGACGATCAATTTTATTGTCAATATAATTGACAATGATGAATATTGACAATTAAATTGATCGTCTCTGGGCTTGAATGACGACCGTCAATTTTTTGACTTGGTGAAAAAAAAATGTATTCAATATATTGAGTCAATGATACTGACAATTAAATTGATCGTCTATAGGCCGCTTTAAGCAAAACCTTCTTGACGTCATTGTGTCCAAAAAGCTCGATTTTGGTTTCTTTACTCCATAATACTCTCTCCCAAAAGCCTCTGTCCTTGTCCAAGTGTGACTTTGTAAAGTTCAAGCCAGCAGCAACATGACATGGTTTGTGGAGTGGAGTAGACCACGGTAGAGGAAACAAGGTAGATTCAAACCAGTCTTTTTTCGCTGACGGTGTGGGTTTGCTGACGTCACGGCAACGAACCAATAGCAGCGCTCATATTGCATCTGGTAGCACTGCTACCCCCAAATCTGGCTCCACTATTGGCCTAACGACATGGCGTTTTGGTGACGTCATAAAGTTTGTTTGAAATGAAGCCTTTCTATTGGCTAGCCGAACAAGAGGAAGTGTATTTTCTCCCATAGAAATGATCCTACCTTGTTTCCACAACCGTTAAGTAGACCTTCCTTGTTCAGACAGCGCTGGATTATGCGATTGCTCACACTAGTTCCTTGAGCGTTCAGTTTCTTAACAATGTCATCTAGCTTCCCTCGTGGATTAGCGTTGACTTCACGACACAATTTTCGAGTTCTGTTTCTGTTTGCCACCACGTTTCTACATTACCAAACTTAGCAAACTATTTAATAACAGATTGTACTGTAGATCTTGGGATGCTCAAACGCTTAGATATGCTGCCATAGGTATTTCCAGCTCTGTGGCAGTCAAAAATCCTTAGTTTTTCCGTAGAGTTTCTTAGTTTTCCCGTCCTGGCGCTAGTGTACAATGACAAAGCTCTACTCCTCTGGCACTATTTTTTAGAATGATCTCACATCTAGAATCTTCTAGAACATTCTAGACACAATTTCTTTCCAATAAAACAAGTATAACGGTAACTAATTCTCTTTGAAATGTAATGTTCTCAATTGTATGAATATTTTTGTTTTTTCGTGTTTATGAAGATCAGCTTGTTAAATCTTTCAAAAGTGGTATTTTGTTCTAGAAACTTCGTATTATTGTCACTATTTTGTGCTTCACACCCCGTGTAAATCTTATGCCTGAGGCAACAATATTTTTTTTTGGTAATTCTAGAAGGTTTTGAAAGACGAGGGGTGTTCGAATAATTTCATCGATACATGTACATCCTAACTTACCCTAGGTTGTGGTATCTTGCCATGCAAATCCTAACTTACCCTAGGTTGTGGTATCTTGCCATGCAAATCCTAACTTACCCTAGGTTGTGGTATCTTGCCATGCAAATCCTAACTTACCCTAGGTTGTGGTATCTTGCCATGCAAATCCTAACTTACCCTAGGTTGTGGTATCTTGCAATGCAAATCCTAACTTACCCTAGGTTGTGGTATCTTGCCATGCAAATCCTAACTTACCCTAGGTTGTGGTATCCTGCCATGCAAATCCTAACTTACCCTAGGTTGTGGTATCTTGCCATGCAAATCCTAACTTACCCTAGGTTGTGGTATCTTGCCATGCAAATCCTAACTTACCCTAGGTTGTGGTATCTTGCCACGCAAATCCTAACTTACCCTAGGTTGTGGTATCTTGCCATGCAAATCCTAACTTACCCTAGGTTGTGGTATCTTGCCATGCAAATCCTAACTTACCCTAGGTTGTGGTATCTTGCCATGCAAATCCTAACTTACCCTAGGTTGTGGTATCTTGCCATACAAATCCTAACTTACCTTATTTATAGTACATAAACTATAATATAGACTTTTATACGTATATAAGCTATAATTAGGACTTTTTTACATATGTCAACTATAATATGAACTTTTATACATATTTCAGCTACAATATAGACTTTTATACGTATATAAGCTATAATTAGGACTTTTTCACATATATAAGCTATAATGTAGACTTTTATACATATTTCAGCATAATTAGGACTTTTTCACATATATAAGCTATAATGTAGACTTTTATTTTACAAAATGCCTTTATTGACCTTTTATTTTCGAAGTACCTTGACTTTAGTGGTCATGCGTTATGTAGAAAAAAACGAAAATATAAAAAACGTTTAATATGAAAAAAAAGTAGTTTGCAAATGGTAGATAAGCGAGAAGGGTTATAAAATGAAAATAACTATGTAGAGTTGGTTAGTAATTAAAACCATTAGTGAATATAAAGAGATAGTAAATAAAAGAGTTAGAAAGAAAAAAAGAGTTAGTAAATTAAAGGAGTTGTTATGTGGAAAGTACTAGTAAATGAAACAACTTAGTACATGAAAAGAGTTTGTAGATAAAAAGAGTTAGTAAATAGGATGAGTTAGTGAATAAAAAGTGTTTGTAAGTAAAAATAGTTTGTAAATAAAATGAGATGCCAAACAAGAAAGTTAGTAAGAGAAAATACATAAGTAAAAAGAGACACAACACACACAACACACAACACACACAACACACACAACACACAACACACACAACACACAACACACAACACACACAACACCCAACACACACAACACACACAACACACACAACACACAACACACACAACACCCAACACACACAACACACACAACACACACAACACACAACACACACAACACACACAACACACAACACACACAACACCCAACACACACAACACACACAACACACACAACACACACAACACCCAACACACACAACACACACAACACACACAACACACAACACACACAACACACACAACACACAACACACACAACACCCAACACACACAACACACACAACACACACAACACACAACACACACAACACACAACACACAACACACACAACACCCAACACACACAACACACAACACACGACACACACAACACACACAACACACACAACACACAACACACACAACACACAACACACAACACACACAACACCCAACACACACAACACACAACACACGACACACACAACACACACACAACACACACAACACACAACACACAACACACACAACACCCAACACACACAACACACAACACACGACACACACAACACACACAACACACACAACACACAACACACACACAACACACAACACACGACACACACAACACACACACAACACACACAACACACAACACACAACACACACAACACACACAACACACAACACGCACACAACACACACAACACACAACACACACACAACACACAACACACACACAACACACACAACACACAACACGCACACAACACACACAACACACAACACACACAACACACACAACACAGAACACACACACAACACACAACACGCACACAACACACACAACACACAACACACACACAACACACAACACACACACAACACACACACAACACACACAACACACAACACGCACACAACACACACAACACACAACACACACACAACACACAACACACACAACACACACAACACACACAACACACAACACACACACAACACACAACACACACACAACACACACACAACACACACACAACACACACACAACACACAGACAACACACACACAACACACACAACACACACACAACACACAACACACACACACACACACACACACACACACACAACACACACACACACACATAGGCCTAGTCCCCGTACGAAGAAGACAAAGGCCTATTTTTCGGTAGGCCGTCGCTCTTCCTCATCATCTTTCATTACAAGTCCAATTTGAAGATCCCCTCACCCCCTCACCCCCTCACCCTCTCACCCCCTCACCCCCTCACCCCCTCACCCCTCCAACCCCCACTCGCTCCATCATTCTCATTATCTATGTCATTAAGGGGGGGTAAGAAATGGGGGGGTGATGGGGTTTGAAGTGAGGGAAGGGAGATTAAAAACGGGGGTTTGGGGTGAGGTGGGGTGAGGTGGGGTGAGGTGGGGGGAGGTGGGGTGAGGTTGGGTGAGGTTGGGTGAGGGGGGTGAGGTGGGGTGAGGTGGGGTGATGTGGAGTGAGGTGGGGTGAGGTGGGGTGAGGTGGGGTTAGGTGGGGTGAGGTGGGGTGAGGTGGGGTGAGGTGGGGTGAGGTTGGGTGAGGTGGGGTGAGGTGGGATGAGGTGGGGCGAGGTGGGGTGAGGTGGGGTGAGGTGGGGTGAGGTGGGGAGAGGTGGGGTGAGGTGGGGAGAGGTGGGGTGAGGTGGGGTGAGGTGGGGTGAGGTGGGGTGAGGTGGGGTGAGGTGGGGTGAGGTGGGGTGAGTGGGGGTGGAGATCAATAAGCACTTAGCATTAGCGCGGCTATCGACGCGTTATCGACATTCCAAGTTAGTCATTTGTTCTTAATCTTCTTTAGTGATTGTACCCCTCCTTGTACCCCTCCTTGTACCCCTCCTTGTACCCCTCCTTGTACCCCTCCTTGTACCCCTCCTTGTAAACCTCCTTGTACCCCTCCTTGTACCCCTCCTTGTACCCCTCCTTGTACCCCTCCTTGTACCCCTCCTTGTAAACCTCCTTGTACCCCTCCTTGTACCCCTCCTTGTACCCCTCCTTGTACCCCTCCTTGTACCCCTCCTTGTACCCCTCCTTGTACCCCTCCTTGTACCCCTCCTTGTACCCCTCCTTGTAAACCTCCTTGTACCCCTCCTTGTACCCCTCCTTGTACCCCTCCTTGTACCCCTCCTTGTACCCCTCCTTGTAAACCTCCTTGTACCCCTCCTTGTACCCCTCCTTGTAAACCTCCTTGTACCCCTCCTTGTACCCCTCCTTGTAAATCTCCTTGTACCCCTCCTTGTACCCCTCCTTGTACCCCTCCTTGTACCCCTCCTTGTACCCCTCCTTGTACCCCTCCTTGTAAACCTCCTTGTACCCCTCCTTGTACCCCTCCTTGTACCCCTCCTTGTACCCCTCCTTGTACCCCTCCTTGTACCCCTCCTTGTACCCCTCCTTGTAAACCTCCTTGTACCCCTCCTTGTACCCCTCCTTGTACCCCTCCTTGTACCCCTCCTTGTACCCCTCCTTGTAAACCTCCTTGTACCCCTCCTTGTAAACCTCCTTGTACCCCTCCTTGTACCCCTCCTTGTAAACCTCCTTGTACCCCTCCTTGTACCCCTCCTTGTAAACCTCCTTGTACCCCTCCTTGTACCCCTCCTTGTAAACCTCCTTGTACCCCTCCTTGTACCCCTCTTTTTACCCCTCCTTGTACCCCTCCTTGTACCCCTCCTTGTACCTCTCCTTGTACCCCTCCTTTTACCCCTCCTTGTACCCCTCCTTGTACCCCTCCTTGTACCCCTCCTTGTACCCCTCCTTGTTCCCCTCCTTGTACCCCTCTTTGTACCCCTCCTTGTACCACTCCTTGTACCCCTCCTTGTACCCCTCCTTGCACCCCTCCTTGTTCCCCTCCTTGTACCCCTCTTTGTACCCCTCCTTGTACCACTCCTTGTACCCCTCCTTGTACTCCTCCTTGTACCCCTCCTTGTACCCCTCCTTGTACCCCTCTTTGTACCTCTCCTTGTACCCCTCTTTGTACCCCTCCTTATACCCCTCCTTGTACCCCTCCTTGTACCCCTCCTTGTACCCCTCCTTCTACCCCTCTTAGTACCCCTCCTTGTACCCCCCCTTGTACCCCTCCTTGTACCCCTCCTTGTACCCCTCTTTGTACTCCTCCTTATACCCCTCCTTGTACCCCTTCTTGTACCCTTTTACACCCCCTCCACAACCCCTACGTGCAGTGTTGCCCTCGCGCGTGCAATATGAGTGCATGAGTCATTATGCGCATCATCATGCAGATTATGATGCGTTATTATGCAAATTATCATGCGGACGCTGCTCCCATTGGTCGCATGATTGACAAATCACAGGCCTCCGCTCGACAACTTTTTAGCCATCTAGCGGGAATGTCGCTGGAATGTAGCGGAATGTGGTGAAAATGTTGAGATCTAGCGGGAATGTCGCTGGAATGTAGCGGAATGTTGTGAAAATGTTGAGATCTAGCGGGAATGTCGCTGGAATGTAGCGGAATGTGGTGAAAATGTTGAGATCTAGCGGGAATGTCGCTGGAATCTAGTGGATTGTTTATGAAATTGATGATATCTAGCGGGAATATCGCTGGAATGTAGCGGAATGTTGGAGAAAATGATGAAATCTAGCGGGAATGTCGCTGGAATGTAGCGGAATGTGGTGAAAATGTTGAGATCTAGCGGGAATGTCGCTGGAATGTAGCGGAATGTTGCGAAAATGTTGAGATCTAGCGGGAATGTCGCTGGAATCTAGTGGAATGTTTATGAAATTGATGATATCTAGCGGGAATATTGCTGGAACGTAGCAGAATGTTGGTGAAATTGGTGAGATCTAGCGGGAATGTCGCTGGAATGTAGCGGAATGTTGGAGAAAATTATGAAATCTAGCGGGAATGTCGCTGGAATCTAGTGGAATGTTTATGAAATTGATGATATCTAGCGGGAATATCGGTAGAATGTAGCGGAATGTTGGAGAAAATGTTTAGATTTAGCGGGAATGTCGCTGGAATGAAGCGGAATGTTGGAAAAAATGTTGAGATGTAGCGGGAATGTATCAGGAATCTAGCGGGAATGTCGCTAAGATTTACCGGCAATGTCATTAGAATTAGCGGGAATGGCATTAGATTCAGCAAAAACGTCGGTTCGACCTAGCGGGAATATCACAAAATCTATAGCGGCTATTGACGAATCTCAGGCGGAATGTGGTCGGAATGTAGCGGGAATATCACTGCAATATAGCAGGAATGTCGCTGGAATTTAGCGGGAAAGTAGATGCAGGGTCCAAAGATTAGGACAGAAATTGTGATAGATTTGCTCTTCTGTTTTTTGTGCGGGCAATTACTTAATGGACCGTACCCCGTTATTTGTAAGTAATTTATTAAAGCGATAACGGAACTTCTGTCGCTCTTAAGTGATTTGTTCTGATTAGTTCGCTGCATGGATTATATATAAATATTAATTCCAACCAGTTCTGCCCAGTACTGGAGTGAAAATAACAATGTCGTCGAATAAAACAATATTATCGTATTTAATTAAAAAAAAAATTATAATGTTGTCGAATAAAATAATTTTATCGTATTTAATATAAAAAAAATAATAATGTTGTCGAATAAAATACTATTATCGTATTTAATTAAAAAAAAATAATAATGTTGTCGAATAAAATAATATTATCGTATTTAATTTAGTTACATAAATAGTTGAGTTATAAAATGAAACAATATTATCGTATTTAATTTAGAAAAAATAATAATGTTGTCGAATAAAATAATATTATCCTATTTAATTTAGGTACATAAATAGTTGAGTTATAAAATAGAACAGTATCATCGTATTTAATCGTGTAATAAAAATGATAGTGTTTTCGAATAAATTATCGTACTTGATATAACATTATATGATGTAAAATATGACAAATTCGCTGTTTTTTCACAATAATTATTACACAGTACAAAATTATTTTATAACCTATAATTATATATATCACAATACAAAAATTATTCTGCAAAATCAAAATTACGCGCCGCACTAATTTTAAACTGCAAATAAAACTTACTCTTGCTAATAAGTTTCCTACTAAGTATATTTAATTATTAGCTAACTTAGTTAATTAGTAATTAGTTATTTTAGGTCATTACTTATTAGCTAGTTTAATTATTAAAGTCATTTAAAATATGTAATCTTGTCGATCTTATATTTTCTGAACCATGTTTTTAGGTTTTTTTTGTGATTTCCAGTAATGCCTTTACCAGCATTTTGTTTTTTGTATTGCAGACATAATGATTTGTACTCTTACGAACTGATGATGGAGCTGGACTCCGAAACGCTTTTCTTGTGAACATGATCAAGTTCCTTGGAACTTTCTTTGTTTTTAAATTCCTGAAACTTCGAAAAATTTGAAAAAAAGTCGACGGAATTTGGTATCCACATTTAACTTACTTTTCGCGTTGACATTTTAATTTGGTTTTGTTATTTGATTATCTAATGACATTAATTAATAAATAATCACACTTATTTAAACTACAAATAAAAAGTTATTTATCATATTCTAACCGGAACAGCATTTATTTAATTTCTATTTCATTTTAGTTACATTTAACTTATTTTAAAGCAATTTAATTAGTTTTCGCCTAATTAATGAGATTAATCAATAAATAATTACATTAACGTAAACCTTTGAAGAAAAGTTATAATTTTATTTATTCATAGTCGTTTTTAATTTCTTTTTGTTTCATTTGACCTGTATTTAACTTGTATTTTAAAGCCACATTTCAATATATTTTCGGATATAAAATAATATTATATAAGGAATAATAATAATAGTTAATGAACAATAACATAATTTATTAAATAATAATATTAAATAATGAAGTACAACATAAATAAATTACATAATAATATTAATGTTTTCTTCAATTAAAAAGTTGTGTTTCATATAACCGTAGCTGCAGTTTAATTTATTCAAAAATGAGATATTAATTTGCTTTTCATTATATGATAAGGTTGGTTAACAACAAATAATAATATTTACCAAAACTTCTAAAAAAAATATTTTTTTATAAATTTTTTTTTCATATTCATATTTTATATAAAAAGGTATTTTATAATATTTTTATTGGTTTTTGGTTCTATACTAGAATTATTTACAAAAAAACACAAAATAATATTGAACTCGTAATAAAAAGTTATCTGTATTCGAACGTAACCGAAGTTCAGCTAAGCAGACCAGAACTGAACATTCATTCTTTTAAAATTTAAATTTAAAATTTAAAATTCTTCAGACATTTAACTTTCTTTTTGAAATCTTTTGATTTCTTTTATTTAATAAATAATAAAGGTTATTTAGAGTTCTAAAACATTTTATACTTAATCATAGCCTATTTATTTATTTCAAATTTTTAATCAATATCATTATATCATCATACATTAATAATGATATAATGATATAGATGGCTATAAAAACTGATGATATTCATCTATTCCTTACGTTCTGTACCCAAAAAATAAGGCACATATGCAAAAAATAATGATCACAAAATAAATGAAAATAAAATAATAAAAATAAATAACAAATGAAATAATATGAAAACTAATAAAAATAAACTCATAAAATAAAAAAGTATACAACAATATAATAAAAAATGAGAGAGCTAAGCCATGTTAACAAATCACTGCATCGAAACAAAAAAAAAAAAATAAAAAACACCCGAAATTACCGCACGGAATTCCACCGCAACACCGCCATTTCTCCACTAAGTTATTGACCAAAACTCCATAAAATAACATTCAGCAGTTTTTTACGCAAGAAATTACGTTCATTGAACAAAATAAAATAAAAATGACGACCTGGGAGCGCAGTTCTGGTACATGCAAGCCATACAATTTATATAAGTACAAAAACCCAGAGCATTAAATCACGGAATCGGATTAACGTTATTTTATTGTAAAAAAAGCTCTACTCTCCTGCCAGTAACTTTTTGGTGCCAATATTGGCATTTTACTTCAAATATTCACGCTAATATCGGCGTCTGTAGTCTAATATTCATGGCAATATTTTCTTGCCGTAATCTGTTGAATGGATCTTTGATCCGTGCTGCGACTTGCTCGTTCAGCCAATCGCATTCAGCCAATCACATTCAGCCAATCACATTCAGCCAATCACATTCAGCCAACCACATTCAGCCAATCACATTCAGCCAATCACACTCAGCCAATCACATTCAGCCAATCACATTCAGCCAATCACATTCAGCCAACCACATTCAGCCAATCACATTCAGCCAATCACATTCAGCCAATCACATTCAGCCAACCACATTCAGCCAATCACATTCAGTCAATCACATTACGGACAAATTCTGGTAATGTAACTGTTTTTTTTACATCCGGTGGTTTGTTTACATCCAGTGGTTTGTTTACATCCAGTGGTTTGTTTACATCCAGTGGTTTGTTTACATCAGGTGGTTTGTTTACATCCGGTGGTTTGTTTACATCCGGTGGTTTGTTTACATCCGCTGGTTTGTTTACATCCGGTGGTTTGTTTACATCCGCTGGTTTTTTTACATCCGGTGGTTTGTTCACATCCGGTGGTTTGTTTACATCCGGTGGTTTGTTTACATCCAGTGGTTTGTTTACATCCGGTGGTTTGTTTACATCCGGTGGTTTGTTTACATCCGGTGGGTTGTTTACATCCGCTGGTTTGTTTACATCCGGTGGTTTGTTTACATCCGCTGGTTTGTTTACATCCGGTGGTTTGTTTACATCCGGTGGTTTGCTTACATCCGGTGGTTTGTTTACATCCGATGGTTGTTTTCATCCGGTGGTTTGTTTACATCCGATGGTTTGTTTACATCCGGTGGTTTGTTTACATCCGGTGGTATGATTACATCCGGTGGTTTGTTTACATCCAGTGGTTTGTTTACATCCAGTGGTTTGTTTACATCCGGTGGTTTGTTTACATCCAGTGGTTTGTTTACATCCGGTGGTTTGTTTACATCCGGTGGTTTGTTTACATCCGGTGGTTTGTTTACATCCAGTGGTTTGTTTACATCCGGTGGTATGATTACATCCGGTGGTTTGTTTACATCCGGTGGTTTGTTTACATCCGGTGGTTTGTTTACATCCGGTGGTATGATTACATCCGGTGGTTTGTTTACATCCGGTGGTTTGTTTACATCCGGTGGTTTGTTTACGTCCAGTGGTTTGTTTACATCCGGTGGTATGATTACATCCGGTGGTTTGTTTACACCCGCTGATTTGTTTACATCCGGTAATTGTTTACATCCGCTGGTTTATTTACATCCGGTGGTTTGTTTACATCCGCTGGTTTGTTTACATCCAGTGGTTTGTTTACATCCGGTGGTTTGTTTACATCCGGTGGTTTGTTTACATCCGCTGGTTTGTTTACATCCAGTGGTTTGTTTACATCCGGTGGTTTGTTTACATCCGGTGGTTTGTTTACATCCGCTGGTTTGTTTACATCCGGTGGTTTGTTTACATCCGCTGGTTTGTTTACATCCGCTGGTTTGTTTACATCCGCTGGTTTGTTTACATCAGCTGGTTTGTTTACATTCGCTGGTTTGTTTACATCCGCTGGTTTGTTTACATCAGCTGGTTTGTTTACATTCGCTGGTTTGTTTACATCCGCTGGTTTGTTTACATCCGGTGGTTTGTTTACATCCGGTGGTTTGTTTACATCAGCTGGTTTGTTTACATCCGCTGGTTTGTTTACATCAGCTGGTTTGTTTACATTCGCTGGTTTGTTTACATCCGCTGGTTTGTTTACATCCGCTGGTTTGTTTACATCAGCTGGTTTGTTTACATCCGCTGGTTTGTTTACATCCGCTGGTTTGTTTACATCAGCTGGTTTGTTTACATTCGCTGGTTTGTTTACATCCGCTGGTTTGTTTACATCAGCTGGTTTGTTTACATTCGCTGGTTTGTTTACATCCGCTGGTTTGTTTACATCCGGTGGTTTGTTTACATCCGGTGGTTTGTTTACATCCGGTGGTTTGTTTACATCCGCTGGTTTGTTTACATCAGCTGGTTTGTTTACATTCGCTGGTTTGTTTACATCCGCTGGTTTGTTTACATCAGCTGGTTTGTTTACATTCGCTGGTTTGTTTACATCCGCTGGTTTGTTTACATCCGGTGGTTTGTTTACATCCGGTGGTTTGTTTACATATAGCGTAGAGCGGGCTTTGTAAACAAGATTATTTAAAATTTGCAACTTTAAAATTGCTGATAATTGATTTTCTTTTTAATTAATTAAAGACAAAGTGCAAGTGGAATAGTCTTTCTTCACGAAAAAAGAAAAAGTAAAATAAAAAATTTAATGTAAACAAAAGTTTATAACAGTACACCACACCATCACTACACCATCACCACACCATCACTACACCATCACCACCCCATCACCACACCATCACCATATATCACCACACCATCACCACACCATCACCACACCATCACCACACCATCACCACCATCACTACACCATCACCACACCATCACTACACCATCACCACCCCCATCACCACACCATCACCATATATCACCACACCATCACCACACCATCACCACACCATCACCACACCATCACCACCATCACCACACCCATCACCACACCATCACCACACCAGCACCACACCATCACCACCATCACTACACCATCACCACACCATCACTACAACATCACCACACCATCACCACACCAGCACCACACCATCACCACCATCACCACACCATCACCACAACATCACCACACCATCACCACACCATCACCACACCATCACCACACCATCACCACCATCACCACACCATCACCACACCATCACCACACCATCACCACCATCACCACACCATCACCACCATCACCACCATCACCACACCATCACCACCATCACCACACCATCACCACATCATCACCACACCATCACCACACCATCACCACCATCACCACACCATCACCCACACCATCACCACCATCACCACACCATCACCACACCATCACCACACCATCACCACACCATCACCACCATCACCACACCATCACCACTCCATCACCACCATCCCCACCATCACCACTCCATCACCACACCATCACCACCATCACCACACCATCACCACACCATCACCACACCATCACCACCATCACCACACCATCACCACACCATCACCACACCATCACCACCATCACCACACCATCACCACACGATCACCACACCATCACCACACCATCACCACACCATCACCACACCATCACCACTCCATCACCACCATCACCACCATCACCACTCCATCACCACACCATCACCACCATCACCACACCATCACCACCATCACCACTCCATCACCACACCATCACCACCATCACCACACCATCACCACCATCACCACACCATCACCACACCATCACCACCATTACCACCATCACCACACCATCACCACACCATCACCACACCATCACCACCATCACCACACCATCACCACACCATCACCACCATCACCACACCATCACCACCATCACCACACCGTCACCACCATCACCACACCATCACCACACCATCACCACACCATCACCACCATCACCACACCATCACCACCATCACCACACCATCACCACCATCACCACACCATCACCACACCATCACCACACCATCACCACCATCACCACACCATCACCACCACACCTCCGTAGGCCTACGGTCGATGCAGTAAAAAGGCAGGCCTAATTTTTACGGCCTGCAGAATATTGCTGAGTCAGGGTGGTAATGAGCGGGGAGATGGGGTGATCATGGTGATTAGGGCGAGGGAGGGGTGATTAGAGGGAAGGAGAGGTGATTAGAGGGAAGGAGGGATGATTAGAAGGAAGGAGGGTGATTATAGCGAAGGAGGGGTGATTAGAGGGTAGGAGGGATGAGTAGAGGGAAGGAATGGTGATTAGAGGGAAGTAGGAGTGATTAGAGGGAAGGAGGGGTGATTAGAGGGAAGGAGGGATGATTAGAGGGAAGGAGGGGTGATTATAGGGAAGGAGGGGTGATTAGAGGGTAGGAGGGATGAGTAGAGGGAAGGAATGGTGATTAGAGGGAAGGAGGGGTGATTAGAGGGAAGGAGAGTGTGATTAGAGGGAAGGAGGGTGTGATTAGAGGGTAGGAGGGATGATTAGAGGGAAGGAGGGTGTGATTAGAGGGAAGGAGGGTGTGATTAGAGGGTAGGAGGGATGATTAGAGGGAAGGAGGGTGTGATTAGAGGGTAGGAGGGATGATTAGAGGAAAGGAGGGGTGATTAGAGGGAAGGAGGAGTGATTAGAGGGAAGGAGGGATGATTAGAGGGAAGGAGGGTGTGATTAGAAGGTAGGAGGGATGATTAGAGGAAAGGAGAGGTGATCATTCATCATCAAATCACTGTATCATTACAAGAAAGTTCAGATAATGAACTTGACTATGTTGAACTATAAAATCATCATGATAGTGACATTGATGCTGAATATGTACAAGAAACAGTGGAAGCAGTGATGATAGTCACTTTGATAATCCTTCACCAAGAAAATTATAATAAAAAATAGAATATAAAATGAAAAAAATAACCAATACGTATACGTATTTTATTCTACATTCCATTTCATTCACTTTTAGATTTCCAAGAAGTCGTCCTTTTAATTACTGAAAGAAAATAGTGATAGTCTCTCCTATACCTGCTACTGACCACCACGGTTGTGGAAACAAGGTAGGGTCATTTCTATGGGGGAAAATACACCTCCTCTTGTTCGGCTAGCCAATAGGAAGGCTTTATTTCAAAAAAACTTTATGACGTCACCAAAACGCCATGTCGTTAGGTCAATAGTGGAGCCAGATTTGGGGGTAGCAGCGCTACCAGATGCAACATGAGCGTTGCTATTGGTTCGTTGCCGTGACGTCAGCAAAACCACACCGTCAACGGAAAATAAACCGGTTTGAACCTACCTTGTTTCCTCTACCGTGCTGGCCATGGGGAAAAATGGGCAAATGTACAGAAGACATGTGGCAAAGCACTACAAATTAAAGAATATTTTCAATTATTGGCTAAAGATCTTGTCAAACCTGCGCAGTGCAGTGCTTCTGATCAAATATCGATCAAAGATATAAGATCAAATATCGATCAAATATCGATCAAAGATATAAGATCAAATATCGATCAAATATCGGTCAAAGATGTAAGATCAAATATCGATCAAATATCGATCAAAGATATAAGATCAAATATCGATCAAATATCGGTCAAAGATGTAAGATCAAATATCGGTCAAATATCGGTCAAAGATGTAAGATCAAATATCGGTCAAATATCGGTCAAAGATGTAAGATCAAATATCGGTCAAATATCGGTCAAAGATGTAAGATCAAATATCGGTCAAATATCGGTCAAAGATGTAAGATCAAATATCGGTCAAATATCGGTCAAAGATGTAAGATCAAATATCGGTCAAATATCGGTCAAAGATGTAAGATCAAATATCGGTCAAATATCGGTCAAATATGTAAGGTCAAATATCCGTCAAATATCGGTCATGTATCGGTCAAATATCGGTCAAAGATATAAGATCAAATATCGGTCAAATTTCGGTCAAATATGGGTCAAATATCGATCAAATATCGATAAAATATCAATCAAATATCGATCAAGGATATAATATCTAATACCGAACAAATATTGATAACAGATATAAGACCAAATATCGCCTGTCCTTGAGCTACCCATCCCGAGTACATTTGGTACTAGGAATAAACAATGAATAAATGTTAAATGGAATAGAATGGGCTGAGCTTATAGTTGATAAATTCCAGTGTCTACATTACGTTACTTTCTGTACAATTTTATTCATCTCCATTTTTAGATACACACATAAACATGTATGATGAGTCCTGATAAATAGATGATTATTTATAGAATGTCTGCATCAGAGTGGAAGTATCTCATGGTACGCTGCGTTGTGCGTCATGGTATAATCATGTGTATAGTCATGGTATAATCATGGTGCAATCATGGTATAATCATGGTATAATCATGGTGTAATCATGGTATAATCATGGTGCAATCATGGTATAATCATGATATAATCATGGTATAATCATTGAATAATCATGGCATAATCATGGTGTAATCATGGTATAATCACGGTATAATCATGGCGTAATCATGTAATAATCATGGTATAATCATGGTATAATCATGGTATAATCATGGTATAATCATGGTGCAATCATGGTATTATCATGGTATAATCATGGTATAATCATGGTATAATCATGGTGCAATCATGGTATAATCCTAGTGTATTCATGGTGTATTCCTGGTGTAATCAGAGTATAATCATGTTGTGTATAGTCATGGTATAACCATGGTATAATAATGGTATAATCATGGTTTAATCATGGTGTAATCATGGTATAATCCTGGTGTATTCATGGTGTATTCATGGTGTAATCATGGTATAATCATGATATAATCATGGTATAACCATGGTATAATCATGGTATAATCATGGTTTAATCATGGTATAATCATGGTATAATCATGGTATAATCATGGTATAATCCTGGTGTATTCATGGTGTATTCATGGTGTAATCATGGTATAATCATGATATAATTATGGTATAATCATGGTATAATCATGGTTAATCATGGTATAATCATGGTTTAATCATGGTATAATCATGGTATAATCATGGTATAATCATGGTATAATCATGGTATAATCATGGTATAATCCTGGTGTATTCATGGTGTATTCATGGTGTAATCATGGAATAATCATGATATAATAATGGTATAATCATGGTATAATCATGATATAATCATGGTTTAATCATGGTATAATCATGGTTTAATCATGGTATAATCATGGTTTTATCATGGTGTAATCATGGTATAATCCTGGTATAATCATTGAATAATCATGTCATAATCATGGTGTGATCATGGTATAATCATGATATAATCATGGTATAATCATGGTATAATCATGGTATAATCATGGTTTAATCATGGTATAATCATGGTATAATCATGGTTTAATCATGGTATAATCATGGTATAATCACGGTATAATCATGGTATAATCATGATTTAATCATGGTATAATCATGGTATAATAATGGTATAATCATGGTACAATCCTGGTGTATTCATGGAGTATTCATGGTGTATTCATGGTGTAATCATGGTATAATCATGATATAATCATGGTATAATCATTGAATAATCATGGCATAATCATGGTGTAATCATGGTATAATCATGGTATAATCATGGTATAATCATGGTATAATCATGGTATAATCCTGGTGTATTCATGGTGTAATCATGGTATAATCACGGTATAATCATGGTCATTTGATACCATATTTATGGCTAAAAAATTGTTTGTGTAAAAAATAGATTTTTTCTATATTTCAAAATTTTTTTTTCGCACCTCTCTACTTTACAAAACCCGCAGGACCTTGGAGGCTGCCTTATAAGTTTAAAAACAATTTGTAAAAAAATTTTCATAAGGTATTTTTTTGAAATTGCTCTTTTTCCCCCAATTGTTATCATAATTTTCAAAATATTTTTTCAAGTTATATTATCAGTTTAAAAATTTTTGCTGAGTGTCAATAGGGACCAAATGGATTGTATGTAGTACCTTCATATAATTCTGCATGAGTAAATTTATATATTTACTACTTTTTTCATTTTCAGAATAGGGTATGAGATACCCAGGGTTTGTGGCGGCGGGACTCGCAATTAAGGTTAGTGTCCAAGGGTTAAATTCATTATTATTTGGTAATTAATAATTATTCATAAATTATGCACGATACAACATCAAAATTGAAAAATTTATATATCAAAAACTTTAATTGGATCCAAAAATAAGGATTCCTTCAATCATGCATAAAAAATACGTTAAGAAATATATATATTCCAAAATGCATTAAAGAAATATAGGTGTCAAAATATATCAAGAAAACACATAAATATATGTATTCAAAAATTCCAAAAGAAATAAAAAATTAAAAAGTATCACGGATATAAACCCCAAAATGAATGAAAAAATTAATTAACCTATTTGCTATTTCTTCAATTAATGATTTTTTGCAATGTCAGTTAATTTGAGAACCACTGAATAAAAAATGAAAAATACCAAAAACTAAAACCCCTCAAAAATAATAAATCCGTATAAGCATAAAACCACGACACAGGAAAACAAAGAAACAAAAAACCCACAAAACAGAAAAAAAACAAAAAATACAAAATATTGAAACCCCACAAAAATAACAAAAAACCAAAACCCCTGACAGAAAACAAAAAACACAGAAAGTAAAACAAGAAAAAAATGCAAAAATTGAAACCCCACTAAAAAGCTTCTAAAAAGGCCAACCCCCAAAAATAAAAAAAAACAAATTCTAAAACTCCAAAATAACCTCCGGGGGGGTAGGGTGGGTGGGGGTGAAATGGGGGACTTGCAACACTTGGGGGAGGTCTTCGGTTGCACAGAGGGGGTGTGGGGGAGGAGGTGAGGGGTGTGGGGGAGGAGGTGAGGGGTGTGGGGGAGGAGGTGAGGGGTGTGGGGAGGGGGGAGGTGAAATGTGAGGGGAGTGGGGGCTTAGATTTTGTTGCATGTGTTAAAATTTGTGTGAAATATATATATGTATGCATAAATGTATATATCCAATATATACAGTATATTATGCGTAATATAATTCAATTAATATTCCATGAAAGTGATATACACATAGTATGTATAATACATTTATAAAATATATACTTCTGAAGGAAAATATTTGTTTACAGAATTGAATGTTGTAATTTCATGTGAAATATACATGATAAAAAGTGGGTAAAATGACGAAAAAGTAGTTTAATGAATAAGACTGCTCAAGTCCACGAATTAAGACTTGTAGTTTCGTCCAATTTTATTTTATATATTTAATCCAATATTCTTTTATTTATTCAAATATAATTACATAGTTTTGTTTATTTATTATTCTATTTTTTACGTACCTAATCTGAAGAGTCCCACACCATTGAATCCATAATTAATTAATTAAACTGATGATTATGTTCATAATTATATTCACTTTAATTAAACTTGGAGGTTTTGTGCAATAATTTTATTTTTTCATTAAACACGCGCCCTTTTTTAGGTTTCTATTTTTCCTGCACAGAAATTCAAAGGTAAACATTAGTGAATTTAGTATATGTATTTATGTTTATTTATATATGTTGCTACAAATGAATTATGTATTGAATTGAATTCATTTATTACCTAAATAATTAATTGTATAATTAAATAATTAATTACTTGATTAAGCAAAATATCATAATCACTTAAATTAGGGGAACCCAAATTGGCATGATTATATTTATATCATATTAGATTTATAATGATACTAATTAAAACTATCGTAGGTTGAATATGGTAGTGATTAAAGATTAATAAACATATCAGTCAATGATTTAATTTAAATTAATTAGATCATTTGTTAATGAATAAATTTAACCGCACTTCACAATAAAAAAAGCAAACATAAAACGTTCAATCGTGGTTCTTAATTTATGCACTTTTAGAAATGATTAAAAATTCATGATTTTGATTATTGAACTTTAAAAACAAATAAAAATCTCCATATTAAATCAAAAGGGCCAAAACCTCGAACGCAAACTGTAAGTTAGAAGTAAATGTAAAATTTCTAATCAATAATTTACAGTTTTCAAAAATGATTACAAGTGTTTAATAATCTTTAACCTTAGAGTATCATATGTTTAATTGACTATTAATCAGGATAAATCAAAACTAAAATATATTGTTACATGATGAGTCCGTGTGGGAATTTTTCCCCCTAATATGGGAGTTTATAACTTCCCCTGGCGTGGGAAATTACGCCCCTAGTAGGAAATTATAACCCCTAGCGTGGGAAATTAAGTCTATCGTGGGAAATCACGTTCCCTAGTCTAGGAAATTAAGCTCTAGTGAGAAATTACACCCTTTAGTGATGGAAATTACTCAGAAATTACGCTCTGGGGGAGAAATTATGGTAGTTACCATGAGAATTTCAAAGGAAATAACGCCCTAGTGGGAAATTACGCTTCTTAGCGTGGGAAATCATGGCAGTCCCGGTGGGAATTTAAGTTTAGCAAAGAAATTACTGGGAAATTACCGCCTAGTGGGAAATGATGGCGGGCAGCGTGGGAATTTACGACCATCAGCGTGGGAATTTGATGTTGCAGGGCGGGGCGAGTTGCAGGCCGTGGGAAAATTTCGAATTGTGCAATGTATTCAAAATGGCCGCCATTTTGAATATGGAGGCTTGCAACCATTGCTTGATGGCGCCTGTGTTGCAAGGTATGTGTGTACGTGTGTACGTTGTGTGATTTGTGTGTATTCTGTATTGTATATCTGTGTATATTCTGTATTGTATATTTGTGTATATTCTGAATTGCATAGTTGTGTATATTCTGTATTGTATATTTGTGTATATTCTGTATTGTACATTTGTGTATATTCTGTATTGTATATTTGTGTATATTCTGTATTGTACATTTGTGTATATTCTGTATTGTATATTTGTGTATATTCTGTATTGTACATTTGTGTATATTCTGTATTGTATATTTGTGTATATTCTGTATTGTATATATGTGTATATTCTGTATTGTATATTTGTGTATATTCTGTATTGTATATTTGTGTATATTCTGTATTGTACATTTGTGTATATTCTGTATTGTATATATGTGTATATTCTGTATTGTATATTTGTGTATATTCTGTATTGTATATTTGTGTATATTCTGTATTGTATATTTGTGTATATTCTGTATTGTACATTTGTGTATATTCTGCATTGTATATATGTGTATATTCTGTATTGTATATATGTGTATATTCTGCATTGTATATCTGTGTATATTCTGTATTGTATATTTGTGTATATTCTGTATTGTACATTTGTGTATATTCTGCATTGTATATCTGTGTATATTCTGTATTGTATATTTGTGTATATTCTGCATTGTATATCTGTGTATATTCTGTATTGTATATTTGTGTATATTCTGCATTGTATATCTGTGTATATTCTGTATTGTATATTTGTGTATATTCTGTATTGTACATTTGTGTACATTCTGTATTTTACATTTGTGTATATTCTGTATTGTATATATGTGTATATTCTGTATTGTATATATGTGTATATTCTGTATTGTATATTTGTGTATATTCTGTATTGTACATTTGTGTATATTCTGCATTGTATATATGTGTATATTCTGTATTGTATATATGTGTATATTCTGCATTGTACATCTGTGTATATTCTGTATTGTATATTTGTGTATATTCTGTATTGTACATTTGTGTATATTCTGCATTGTATATCTGTGTATATTCTGTATTGTATATTTGTGTATATTCTGCATTGTATATCTGTGTATATTCTGTATTGTACATTTGTGTATATTCTGTATTGTATATATGTGTATATTCTGTATTGTATATTTGTGTATATTCTGTATTGTATATTTGTGTATATTCTGTATTGTATATATGTGTATATTCTGTATTGTATATTTGTGTATATTCTGTATTGTATATTTGTGTATATTCTGTATTGTACATTTGTGTATATTCTGCATTGTATATTTGTGTATATTCTGTATTGTATATATGTGTATATTCTGCATTGTACATTTGTGTGTATTCTGTATTGTATATTTGTGTATATTCTGTATTGTATATATGCGTATATTCTGTATTGTATATTTGTGTATATTCTGTATTGTACATTTGTGTATATTCTGTATTGTACATTTGTGTATATTCTGCATTGTATATCTGTGTATATTCTGTATTGTATATTTGTGTATATTCTGTATTGTACATTTGTGTATATTCTGTATTGTATATATGTGTATATTCTGTATTGTACATTTGTGTATATTCTGTATTGTATATTTGTGTATATTCTGTATTGTATATTTGTGTATATTCTGTATTGTATATTTGTGTATATTCTGTATTGTACATTTGTGTATATTCTGCATTGTATATCTGTGTATATTCTGTATTGTATATTTGTGTATGTTCTGTATTGTACATTTGTGTATATTCTGTATTGTACATTTGTGTATATTCTGCATTGTATATTTGTGTATATTCTGTATTGTATATTTGTGTATATTCTGTATTGTATATTTGTGTATATTCTGTATTGTATATTTGTGTATATTCTGTATTATATATTTGTGTATATTCTGTATTGTATATTTGTGTATATTCTGTATTGTATATATGTGTATATTCTGTATTGTATATTTGTGTATATTCTGTATTGTATATTTGTGTGTATTCTGTATTGTACATTTGTGTATATTCTGTATTGTACATTTGTGTATATTCTGCATTGTATATTTGTGTATATTCTGTATTGTATATTTGTGTATATTCTGTATTATATATTTGTGTATATTCTGTATTGTATATTTGTGTATATTCTGTATTGTATATATGTGTATATTCTGTATTGTATATTTGTGTATATTCTGTATTGTATATTTGTGTATATTCTGTATTGTATATTTGTGTATATTCTGTATTATATATTTGTGTATATTCTGTATTGTATATTTGTGTATATTCTGTATTGTATATATGTGTATATTCTGTATTGTATATTTGTGTATATTCTGTATTATATATTTGTGTATATTCTGTATTGTATATTTGTGTATATTCTGTATTGTATATATGTGTATATTCTGTATTGTACATTTGTGTACATTCTGTATTTTACATTTGTGTATATTCTGTATTGTATATATGTGTATATTCTGTATTGTATATATGTGTATATTCTGTATTGTATATTTGTGTATATTCTGTATTGTACATTTGTGTATATTCTGCATTGTATATATGTGTATATTCTGTATTGTATATATGTGTATATTCTGCATTGTACATCTGTGTATATTCTGTATTGTATATTTGTGTATATTCTGTATTGTACATTTGTGTATATTCTGCATTGTATATCTGTGTATATTCTGTATTGTATATTTGTGTATATTCTGCATTGTATATCTGTGTATATTCTGTATTGTACATTTGTGTATATTCTGTATTGTATATATGTGTATATTCTGTATTGTATATTTGTGTATATTCTGTATTGTATATTTGTGTATATTCTGTATTGTATATATGTGTATATTCTGTATTGTATATTTGTGTATATTCTGTATTGTATATTTGTGTATATTCTGTATTGTACATTTGTGTATATTCTGCATTGTATATTTGTGTATATTCTGTATTGTATATATGTGTATATTCTGCATTGTACATTTGTGTGTATTCTGTATTGTATATTTGTGTATATTCTGTATTGTATATATGCGTATATTCTGTATTGTATATTTGTGTATATTCTGTATTGTACATTTGTGTATATTCTGTATTGTACATTTGTGTATATTCTGCATTGTATATCTGTGTATATTCTGTATTGTATATTTGTGTATATTCTGTATTGTACATTTGTGTATATTCTGTATTGTATATATGTGTATATTCTGTATTGTACATTTGTGTATATTCTGTATTGTATATTTGTGTATATTCTGTATTATATATTTGTGTATATTCTGTATTGTATATTTGTGTATATTCTGTATTGTATATTTGTGTATATTCTGTATTGTATATTTGTGTATATTCTATATTGTATATCTGTGTATATTGTGTATTGTATTTATGGGTTTATTCCGTATGTAATTTTTGCAATTTATATACATACTTTGCGTGTGTATATGTTTTGTTGGCAATTTACATATCTTCTCTGTATATCTATTGTACTTGTACTTATATACATATACTTACACCCACACTTGTATACATATATTATATATAAATAATTTCTATATTTAGTGCATATATATGTCATTTTCGTAGTTTGTATATCTAATAAATATATATATATATTCATATATATATATATATTCTTTTGGTGATGGCCGCCGGTGTTATGTATTCATATATTAATTAACTTATTTATATAATCTGAAGAGTCGCACAACATTAGATACAAAATAATTAATTCATTGCATTAAACATCACATTCATAATTACACTCACTTTAATTATTATATCATAGTTACTTGCGTATATATAAATATATATATATACATATATATATATATGTATAAATACGACAACACGAGGTAAAGATATATTATAATAATTTATATTTTTTGCAGAATATCATTTAACATTTCTTATGGGAACATGTATTTTACAAAAAAAAGTTGAAAACCCATTTATTTAAATAGACATTTAAAGTGAGCATATAAAAGATAAACAATCTTTTTCCCTAAATTAATTATTAATTAAAAAAATTGAATTAATAAATAGGAAATTAGGCAAAAGCAAAAAGAAGGCGACAAGAGAGGGCAGGAAAGAGAGGGCAGGAAAGAGAGGGCAAGAAAGAGAGGGCAGGAAAGAGAGGGCAGGAAAGAGAGGGCAAGAAAGAGAGGGCAGGAAAGAGAGGGCAGGAAAGAGAGGGCAAGAAAGAGAGGGCAGGAAAGAGAGGGCAAGAAAGAGAGCGTAAGAAAGAGAGGGCAGGAAAGAGAGGGCAGGAAAGAGAGCGTAAGAAAGAGAGGGCAGGAAAGAGAGGGCAGGAAAGAGAGCGTAAGAAAGAGAGGGCAGGAAAGAGAGGGCAAGAAAGAGAGCGTAAGAAAGAGAGGGCAGGAAAGAGAGGGCAAGAAAGAGAGGGCAGGAAAGAGAGGGCAGGAAAGAGAGGGCAAGAAAGAGAGGGCAGGAAAGAGAGGGCAAGAAAGAGAGCGTAAGAAAGAGAGGGCAGGAAAGAGAGGGCAGGAAAGAGAGCGTAAGAAAGAGAGGGCAGGAAAGAGAGGGCAGGAAAGAGAGGGCAAGAAAGAGAGGGCAGGAAAGAGAGCGTAAGAAAGAGAGGGCAGGAAAGAGAGGGCAGGAAAGAGAGCGTAAGAAAGAGAGGGCAGGAAAGAGAGGGCAAGAAAGAGAGCGTAAGAAAGAGAGGGCAGGAAAGAGAGGGCAAGAAAGAGAGGGCAGGAAAGAGAGGGCAGGAAAGAGAGGGCAAGAAAGAGAGGGCAGGAAAGAGAGGGCAAGAAAGAGAGCGTAAGAAAGAGAGGGCAGGAAAGAGAGGGCAGGAAAGAGAGCGTAAGAAAGAGAGGGCAGGAAAGAGAGGGCAGGAAAGAGAGCGTAAGAAAGAGAGGGCAGGAAAGAGAGGGCAAGAAAGAGAGCGTAAGAAAGAGAGGGCAGGAAAGAGAGGGCAAGAAAGAGAGGGCAGGAAAGAGAGGGCAGGAAAGAGAGGGCAAGAAAGAGAGGGCAGGAAAGAGAGGGCAAGAAAGAGAGCGTAAGAAAGAGAGGGCAGGAAAGAGAGGGCAGGAAAGAGAGCGTAAGAAAGAGAGGGCAGGAAAGAGAGGGCAGGAAAGAGAGGGCAAGAAAGAGAGGGCAGGAAAGAGAGGGCAGGAAAGAGAGGGCAAGAAAGAGAGGGCAGGAAAGAGAGGGCAGGAAAGAGAGGGCAAGAAAGAGAGGGCAGGAAAGAGAGAGCAAGAAAGAGAGGGCAGGAAAGAGAGGGCAGGAAAGAGAGGGCAAGAAAGAGAGGACAAGCAAGAGAGGGCAGGAAAGAGAGGACAAGCAAGAGAGGGCAGGAAAGAGAGGGCAAGAAAGAGAAGCAAGAAAGAGAGGGCAAGAAAGAGAGCACAAGCAAGAGAGGGCAGGAAAGAGAGGGCAAGAAAGAGAGGGCAGGAAAGAGAGAGCAAGAAAGAGAGGGCAGGAAAGAGAGGGCAAGAAAGAGAGGACAAGAAACAGAGGGAAGGAAAGAGAGGGCAAGAAAGAGAGGGCAAGAAAGAGAGGGCAAGAAAGAGAGGACAAGCAAGAGAGGGCAGGAAAGAGAGGGCAAGAAAGAGAGGACAAGTAAGAGAGGGCAAGAAAGAGAGGACAAGAAAGAGAGGGCAGGAAAGAGAGAGCAATAATTAGCAAGGGCGGAGCAGCGCTAATTACACCGCCATTTTAAAGCAAATTGCCCCCTCCCCCCCACTCCCCCACACTCTCCCACACTCCCCCCCACTCCCCCACACTCTCCCACACTCCCCCACACTCCCCCACACTCCCCCACATTCTCCCACACTCCCCCACACTCCCCCACACTCCCCCCAAACTCGCCCACACTCGCCCACACTCACCCACACTCGCCCACACTCGCCCACACTCCCCCACACTCCCCCACACTCCCCCACACTCCCCCACACTCCCCCACACTCCCCCACACTCCCCCACACTCCCCCACACTCCCCCACACTCCCCCACACTCCCCCCACTCCCACACTCCCCCACACTCCCCCACACTCCCCCACACTCCCCCACACTCCCCCACACTCCCCCACACTCCCCCACACTCGCCCACACTCCCCCACACTCCCCACACTCGCCCACACTCCCCCACACTCCCCCACACTCCCCCACACTCCCCCACACTCCCCCACACTCCCCCACACTCCCCCCACACTCCCCCACACTCCCCCACACTCCCCACCTCCCACACTCCCCCACACTCCCCCACACTCCCCACACTCCCCCCACACTCCCCCACACTCCCCCACACTCCCCCACACTCCCCCACACTCCCCCACACTCCCCCACACTGCCCCACACTCCCCCACAGCTCCCCCACACTCCCCCCACACTCCTCCCACACTCCCCCACACAGCCCACCCCCACACTCCCCCACACTCCCCCACACTCCCCCACACTCCCCCACACTCCCCCACACTCCCCCACACTCCCCCCACACTCCCCCCACACTCCCCCACACTCCCCCACACTCCCCCACACTCCCCCACACTCCCCCACACTCCCCCACA
>CM059576.1:120902827-120933918 GCA_030386875.1 Morinoia aosen
GGGGGAGTTTGGGGGAGTGTGGGGGAGTGTGGGGGAGTTTGGGGGAGTGTGGGGGAGTGTGGGGGAGTGTGGGGGAGTGTGGGGTAGTGTGGGGGAGTGTGGGGAGTGGGGGAGGGTGTGGGGGAGTGTGGGGGAGTGTGGGGAGTGTGGGAGTGTGGGGGAGTGTGGGGGAGTGTGGGGAGTGGAGTGTGGGGGAGTGTGGGGAGTGTGGGGGAGTGTGGGGGAGTGTGGGGAGTGTGGGGGAGTGTGGGGGAGTGTGGGGGAGTGTGGGGAGTGTGGGGGAGTGTGGGGGAGTGTGGGGGAGTGTGGGGAGTGTGGGGAGTGTGGGGGGTGTGGGGGAGTGTGGGGGAGTGTGGGGGAGTGTGGGGGGTGTGGGGAGTGTGGGGGAGTGTGGGGGAGTGTGGGGGAGTGTGGGGGGTGTGGGGGAGTGTGGGGGAGTGTGGGGGAGTGTGGGGGAGTGTGGGGGGTGTGGGGGAGTGTGGGGGAGTGTGGGGGAGTGTGGGGGGTGTGGGGGAGTGTGGGGGAGTGTGGGGGAGTGTGGGGGAGTGTGGGGGAGTGTGGGGGAGTGTGGGGGAGTGGGGGAGTGTGGGGGAGTGTGGGGGAGTGTGGGGGGAGTGTGGGGGGTGTGGGGGAGTGTGGGGGAGTGTGGGGGGAGTGTGGGGGAGTGTGGGGGGTGTGGGGGAGTGTGGGGGAAGTGTGGGGGAGTGTGGGGGAGTGTGGGGGAGTGTGGGGGGTGTGGGGGGAGTGTGGGGGAGTGTGGGGGGTGTGGGGGAGTGTGGGGGGTGTGGGGGAGTGTGGGGGAGTGTGGGGGAGTGTGGGGAAGTGTGGGGGAGTGTGAGGGAGTGTGGGGGAGTGTAGGGGAGTGTGGGGAAGTGTGGGGGAGTGTGGGGGAGTCTGGGGGAGTGTGGGGGAGTGTGGGGGGTGTGGGGGAGTGTGGGGGAGTGTGGGGGGACTGTGAGTTTGCTATTATATAAATTAGTAATCAACAAAATGGCCTTAAATGCATAAGTATATGTACAATTTCTTCTCAAAATATATGTAAAATATGAATTTAATGAGAAACTGCTTAGGGTCATCCAATTTTAATATATATATATAACAAATTTGTAAATATTAACTCACGGGATTTTACTGAAAACAGGTCGGGTAATATTTTGACAGTGAATTATTTGTATAATATTATTGAGATTGGTTATATTAATTATAATGTTGATAAAATGCAAATTGTTTTTTAAAACAAATTAAATGATATTCGTTGTTATAATTATTTGCTGACTTAGAGGAACAAATGATTTCATTGAATGAGTTTAGAGAATCAAAGAAATAAATATTTAATTGGAAAATGGATTTCACACGTGAAGTTCGAGGTACATTTAGTTGACTTATTTAGTTGCATTGTGTTAATATATGTACTGAGGTCAATAACACTAATTTTTTGCATTGAAAAACGACCTTCCTATAGTCGTTATTTATTTTTTGTTCATATTTTTATTTTTTTTTAATTTCTTTTTCAAATTTTTTATTTTTTTTTTATTTTTCAATGAAATTTTTATTTTCGGTTATTATAGATAATTGTAATACCAGACACAATTCTTCTCTTCACTTGAATCTTGAAACGGCATGTAAGTAATTTCTGTATATTCATTGAGGCAAAAGAAAGAGAACAGGAAAATGGAATTTGAGTGTAAATTACACCTACGTTGCTTGTATTGTGATGTATTTGTATTGTATTTTGTGAAAGCGTTTCTTCGAAAATATCAATCTTCTTCCTAATGTTAGATAGACATCCATCAAATTGTTTGATAATTAGGAAAGTTTTAGCCTCCTTTTACCACGACAAAAATGTTCAAAGAGAGGAAGGAGGAAGGCACCATTTAGTATGGAATTAAATTAACCAAAGGAGTTAACTAAAACGGTCCCTTTAGCAACAAAATAAAACGGTCCTCTTTGTAACAAATTAAAACGGTCCCCTTAGGAACACACTAAAACGGTTCCTTTTGCAACAAACTAAAACTCTCCCCTTAGCAACAAACTAAAACGGTCCCTTTTGCAACAAACTAAAACTCTGCAAACCATTGGGTTTCGTGTGATATTTATCATTTCCTATTGTCCAAGAAGAATTTGACCATCTTTAATCTGCTATGCAGAACTGCAAAAGACTAAAATCCGAAAACTTGGCCAATTTTAGGGTGGGAGGCGCTCCTAAGTATGCATAAATGATCCAATTGTGCTCATGACACTTCAATGTGTCCATGACCATTCTCATAGCATCATAGTCATTCCGCCTATGTTCTGAGCGACCGACAGTTATTGCTCTATGAACATTGTTAGTATATGAAAGAACTCACTTTAGACTGCTTTTTGAACGGTCTAAAGCTGCCCATAGACGATCAATGTTATTGTCAATATAATTGTAAATGATCAATATAGACAATTTAATTGATCGTCTGTGGGCTTCATTGACGACCGTCAATTAATTGACTTAGTGGGACAAAAAAAATTTAATCAATGTATTGAGTCAATGATATTGACAATTAAATTGATCGTCTATGGGCCGCTTAACGCTTTGACTGCAGCTGGTAAAACTGATGTTTAACATTTAACTCTAATTAAAAGTCAACTGTAGTGAGCGATGTTGAAAATAGCAAACATTGACTGGATCGTGCCTTTATTTGGCTTTGATTGAGTATTTGTGACTACTGGTTGGTCAGCAGCATTATGGAAACTCCCTCGGTGGCCACCGGTGGGTCACGTCGCAGCCGACGTGTTAAAAGGAGTTTTCATTCAGCAGGACTATAGCAAGGTACACCCAGTTCTGTGAGAAGCTATGGGATATCATGCCAGTAAACAAACTACTGTCATGCCAGACAAACTGTATTTGTCTTATTAAAAAAAGGTCAAAAATATGCTGGTCACGCTTTCTGAAATACAATTGACACTTTAACGAAGTGATTAACAACATTCTTGCCTTGTAATTTTATTGCAGAAAGCTCTACTTCTTTCTTTGAAAGACCTAAATCCCGAATTTCCTGCGAATTGACCCACCGGTGGTCACTTGGGTGATTTTCATAGTGCTGCTGACCCACCTGCAGTCACTGACTCAATTTTTTGTAAATACTTAATGTGAAAGCTAACTAAAAGCCCGATTGAGTTAATGCTTGCTATTTTCAAAGTTGATTACCACAATTGACTTTACATTTGAATTGCATATTGAACTTCAGTTTAACCCATCGCAGTTAACCTGTTAAGGGAAGAGTACCCCCAAGATGCCGAATTTTCTTGAGATATTGGGCTTCAGCTGCCATAGGAAAGGTAAGATTTCAGGTACATCCTGTGAAAAAATGAAGTTCGTACGTTCATTGGTTCGCCCGCTACGGGGATTTGAAGAATGGGTGGGTGGGAGGTGGAAGAGATATTTTATCATTTTACACGTCCCCCTTGGCACTTTCTTCACGGCTTGACGTTGCCATGTCATCTTCTATGTTTCTTTATTACTGTATAATAATTTCAAGGGTCCTAGATGACCCAATAAAGAAAAATTGAGATTGTTTATAAATCTTTGTTTGCCTGTTTTGCCTTATTTTGGAGGATCGGAATGTAGCGGTTTCAAAATGTATCTCCTACTACAGTTTTTGAGCTACAGTTATGATTTTGGTATCATTGGATGCGGAATGACAAGGGCTTTCCGAAAACTAACTATGCAATTCAAAATTCATTTGTGATCAAGAGAAATAAAGACATTCCTAGGAATGTCTTTAAGAAATTAAAGACATTCCTAGGAACAAAAAAGACATTCCTAGGAATGTCTTTATTTCTCTTGATCACAAATGAATTTTGAATTGCATAGTTAGTTTTCGGAAAGCCCTTGTCATTCCGCATCCAATGATACCAAAATCATAACTGTAGCTCAAAAACTGTAGTAGGAGATACATTTTGAAACCGCTACATTCCGATCCTCCAAAATAAGGCAAAACAGGCAAACAAAGATTTATAAACAATCTCAATTTTTCTTTATTGGGTCATCTAGGACCCTTGAAATTATTATACAGTAATAAAGAAACATAGAAGATGACATGGCAACGTCAAGCCGTGAATAAAGTGCCAAGGGGGACGTGTAAAATGATAAAATATCTCTTCCACCTCCCACCCACCCATTCTTCAAATCCCCGTAGCGGGCGAACCAATGAACGTACGAACTTCATTTTTTCACAGGATGTACCTGACATCTCACCCTTCCTATGGCAGCTGAAGCCCAATATCTCAAGAAAATTCGGCATCTTGGGGGTACTCTTCCCTTAAGTCATTTAGTTCAGCTTGGGGAGAATAGGCATAGGGACGGGGAAATGTTCAGTGTTTGAAGAACAGTTCTCTGATTGTGAACACTGACAGTTCACTGTCACAACTGTCTTGTTCACTTGTATCGCTGTAGAGGAAACAAGGTAGGGTCATTTCTATGGGGGAAAATACACCTCTTGTTCGGCTAGCCAATAGAAAGGCTTTGTTTCAAACAAACTTTATGACGTCACGAAAACGCCACGTCGTTAGGCCAATAGTGAAGCCAGATTTGGGGGTAGCAGTGCTACCAGACGCAATATGAGCGCTGCTATTGGTTCGTTGCCGTGACGTCAGCATTGCCACACCGTCAACGAAAAAAAATGGTTTGACCCTACCTTGTTTCCTCTACCGTGGCTTGTATCATGCACAATGTCTTTATCGTTCAATGAAGGCAAGCGTTTGAAAACTAAGAATTTTTACTCCCAATATCCGTTGTGTTCACCATGCAGAAATAACAGTTAGTTAGTAAAAAGGTTTACCCATATTTAAAAAGTCATAACTTTTCAATGAATTAAGATATTTTGGATCTGTTTGCGTTATTCGACGTCAAATATAATTGTCTATCATTTTTGCGGATTTTTGAAAATACGTAGCCACTCCGTAACATTTATCAGTTGAGTCTTGACCACCAAGATTGTGAGTCTTGACCACCAAGATTGTGAGTCTTGACCACCATGAACTCTCTTTGTTAACCATTTTTAAACTGGAACAGAAGAAGAATGATCAAAATGTTAGAAACTACCTAAATATATGGACGTAAAAATACCTATACATGGCTTATGCAAGGTCACATTTGTACAATTTCATTGACCTAAAGCTGCATACGAGCTAGGGCTTAGGGAGAGAAGCAAATTTCAGATTAGAAATCAGAGTCTAAAACTCTTCAAGGATCAGTTGAAATATTAAATGAAACTCAAAGTTGCTGAATAAATATTCTTCAGTGTAATGTATGTATAGTGTATGTAATGTATGTATAGTCGGATCGCGCTAAACACACAACACACAACACAACACAACACAACACACAACACACAACACACACAACTCACATAACACAACACAGAACACACACAACACACAACACACAACACACAACACACACAACACACACAACACACATAACACACACAACACACACAACACACACAACACACACAACACACATAACACAACACAGAACACACACAACACACACAACACATACAACACACACAACACACACACACACACACACACACACACACAACACACACAACACAACACAGAACACACACAACACACACAACACACACAACACAGAACACACACAACACACACAACACACATAACACAACACAGAACACACACAACACACACAACACACACAACACAGAACACACACAACACACACAACACACATAACACAACACAGAACACACACAACACACACAACACACACAACACACACAACACACACAACACACACAACACAGAACACACACAACACACACAACACACATAACACAACACAGAACACACACAACACACACAACACACACAACACAGAACACACACAACACACACAACACACATAACACAACACAGAACACACACAACACAGAACACACACAACACACACAACACACACAACACAACACACACAACACAGAACACACACAACACAGAACACACACAACACACACAACACACATAACACAACACAGAACACACACAACACAGAACACACACAACACACACAACACTCACAACACAACACAGAACACACACAACACAGAACACACACAACACACACAACACAACACAACACAACACACAACACAACACAACACAACACACAACACAACACAACACACAACGCACACACAACACAACACACAACACAACACACAATACAACACAACACAACACAGCACAACACAACACAACACAACACAACACAACACAACACAACACAACACAACACAACACACAACACAACACAACACAACACAACACAACACAACACAACACATACAACACAACACAACACACACAACACAACACAACACAACACACAACACAACACAACACAACACAACACAACACAACACAACACACAACACAACACAACACAACACAACACACAACACAACACAACACACACAACACAACACAACACACACAACACAACACAACACACACAACACAGAACACACACAACACACACAACACACACAACACAACACAACACAACACACAACACAACACAACACAACACAACACAACACAACACAACACAACACACAACACAACACAACACAACACAACACACAACACAACACAACACAACACAACACAACACAACACAACACAACACAACACAACACAACACAACACAACACACAACACAACACAACACAACACAACACAACACAACACACAACACAACACAACACACAACACACACAACACACACAACACAACACAACACAACACACACAACACAACACAACACAACACACAACACAACACAACACACAACACAACACAACACACAACACAACACAACACAACACAACACAACACAACACAACACAACACAACACACAACACAACACAACACAACACAACACACAACACAACACAACACAACACAACACAACACAACACACACAACACAACACAACACAACACAACACACAACACAACACAACACAACACAACACAACTCAACACAACACAACACAACACAACACAATACAACACACACAACACAACACAACACAACACAACACACAACACACACACAACACAACACAACACAACAACACAACACAACACAACACACAACACAACACAACACAACACAACACAACACAACACAACACAACACAACACAACACAACACAACACAACACAACACAACACAACACAACACAACACACAACACAACACAACACAACACAACACAACACACAACACAACACAACACAACACAACACAACACACAACACAACACAACACAACACAACACAACACACAACACAACACAACACAACACAACACAACACACAACACAACACAACACAACACAACACAACACAACACAACACAACACAACACACAACACAACACAACACAACACAACACAACACACAACACAACACAACACAACACAACACAACACACAACACAACACACAACACAACACAACACAACACAACACAACACACAACACAACACAACACAACACAACACAACACAACACAACACAACACAACACAACACAACACAACACAACACAACACAACACAACACAACACACAACACAACACAACACAACACAACACAACACAACACAACACAACACAACACAACACAACACAACACAACACAACACACAACACAACACAACACAACACAACACAACACAACACAACACAACACAACACACAACACAACACAACACAACACAACACACAACACAACACAACACAACACAACACAACACACAACACAACACACAACACAACACAACACAACACAACACAACACACAACACAACACAACACAACACAACACAACACAACACAACACAACACAACACAACACAACACAACACAACACAACACAACACAACACAACACAACACAACACACAACACAACACAACACAACACAACACAACACAACACAACACAACACAACACAACACAACACAACACAACACAACACAACACAACACAACACAACACAACACAACACAACACAACACAATACCGCATCCCAGCCACCGTCGCCCCACACACCAAATTACAATAAACATTTCACGGCAACAAATGCGCGAATTTTTATGGGTGAAGCCTTCCATAAAGTTCGGGGGTGCGGGAGGGGGTGGGGGGGGGGAGTGTGGGGGTGTGTGGGCGTATTAAGGTGTATGTCCTGTGTCCTAGGTGCTGATAGTTATTTTTTTGTGAATGAGTCTTTTGTTTTATCTTTGTATTGAAAAATGGGCTTTATATATATGTTTTAGTATTAAAATAGAAATTATGAAGATTTTGATTGAGTTCTGGGAAAAATTTTGACACATCTCAATGTGTCAAATATGATTTCTTGACACATTCCAATGTGTCACTACAGACGGCACGTTCAAGTAATGAGAAATGTTTAATTAAGTTTAATTTAATTTAAATTGAAAATTGTCTTGCAAAAATTATGCCATTTTTAGAAAATGAGAAAAGATCTAAATTATTTTCAACTTTGTACTTCTTATTCTGGAAATTTAGAAATATTGTCGGTCAGTTCATTTAAATTATACATTACATAATATATTCTTGTGATAATATACTGATTTACCCAAAGTATGTCATGGTTGACACACTTAGGTGTGTCGTAGCTCCCGATGACACACTTAAATGTGTCAGTCTTGTAATAAAAATTTCCTCAATGTAGTGTTTTCAAGAATAAATGTTGTTGATTAATATCCTTTTAATAATTGATGGTGGTATCACTTAGAGATCTGGTTATGTTGATAAGGTTTACATGATGCTAATATTGGTGCAAGTCAAAGAACATTCCAAATGGCCGACAGAAGCAAGATTCTTGGAACGTCAAAGCTTCAATAAATTTATCTGCCTAAATCTATCAAGAAGCACACCCGAATCTACCCCAAAACACCCGCGATTCTACCCAGAAACAACCGCGATTCTATCCACTATCTACGCCAAATTCATTTGAAAGCATCCACGAATCTACCTTGAAAGCTGCTATGGAATTGGTCAGAAACTGCCGAAAATTTGCCGAGAAATAACTTTAAACTTCGCGAGAAACACCCACAAATCAACCCTGAAAAATGACTACGAATTTACTGCAAAATCCTTCGAATTTCCCCAGAACTAACCACGAATAAGCCCAGAAACGACGCTGAATCTACCAAAACAACCACGAATAAATCAGAAACCCCTATAAATTAACTACGATATCACCAAGAATTCAGCCAGAAACACTTGCGTTTCTACCCAAAAACAACCATGAATCTGTTTAAAACCAATCTTAAGCCTACTAAAAACAACCGCGATTCTACCCAGAAACAACTGCAGTTCTACCCAAAAACCACTTTACCTATAACAACCACGATTCTACCTAAAAACAACCGCGATTCTGCCAAAAAGAACCTTGAATCTACCCAAAAACAACCTTGAATCTGCCCAAAAACAACCTTGAATCTGCCCAAAACAATCTGGAACCTTCCAAAAACAACCGCAATTCTGCCAAAAACCGCCTACAAACCTCCACGCGCCTCCAAACCTCCAGTGGCGCGTTCACGCAACCAAATTAAATCACAAAAAATCGCACAAAAGAGGCGGCTGCATTCAATAACGCAGAAATTCATTTCAATAACTTAGGCACGTGAATGCGCCACATTAGCGGGGGCGTATATATCAGGGGACAATGGGGGCCAGCACGGGGGGGGGGGGGATCATCGGGGGGGTGGGGGGGTTGGGAAGAGGGTTTTTTAAAAAGAACCAAAAGAATTGTATCAAGAATGCTCTTGAATTTGTGAGGGTATGAGTGTAAAATGAGGGTAAAATTAAGGGAAAATAATGGAAAAATGAGGGTAAAAATGTAGGTAATATGAGGGTAAAATGAGGGGAAATGAGGGTAAAATGTGGGAAAACTGAGGGTAAAATAGGGGTAAAAAATGAGTGCAGCTTGAGTATATTGTGTTACTTTTTCTGTCTACTTCCATGTCTACCAGTCTGTCTACTTCCCTGTCTACTTCCCTGTCAACTTGCCTGCCTACTTGCCTGTCTACCTCTCAGTCTACCTGCCTGTCTACACACACATATGTATGTCTATATATGTATATATACCTACATATTCATGCCCTATATATGTGTGTGTGTGTGTACGTGTTTATACAAGTAGATATTGTTCATTTAATTAATCATATGCCTTTATATACATGGTGATTAATAATTTTTACGTAAGAACAATAATAATTGTGCAGTTTTATTATGGATAGTATAATTATGAATAATTAGGCGATTTTTCAAGAACTTTTTCTTTTTTGGTAACGATTTTGTATCAATTTCAAAGAAATAAAGGAAAATGCACTACATTTTTTCGCAGGTAAAAAACTGGAAAAGTCAATGGAATTTGTTTGAAGAAATTATCATGAAGGGAATTTTTATGAAGAGAATTTTTATGAAGGGAATTTTTATGAAGGGAATTTTCATGAAAGGAATTTTTATGAAGGGAATTTTTATGAAGAGAATTTTTATGAAAGGAATTTTTATGAAGGGAATTTTTATGAAAGGAATTTTTATGAAGGGAATTTTTATGAAGAGAATTTTTATGAAAGGAATTTTTATGAAGGGAATTTTTATGAAGGGAATTTTTATGAAGGGAATTTTTATGAAGGGAATTTTTATGAAAGGAATTTTTATGAAGGGAATTTTTATGAAGGGAATTTTTATGAAGGGAATTTTTATGAAGGGAATTTTTATGAAGGGAATTTTTATGATGGGAATTTTTATGAAAGGAATTTTTATGAAGGGAATTTTTATGAAGAGAATTTTTATGAAGGGAATTTTTATGAAGGGAATTTTTATGAAGGGAATTTTTATGAAGGGAATTTTTATGAAGGGAATTTTTATGAAGGGAATTTTTATGAAGGGAATTTTTATGAAGGGAATTTTTATGAAGGGAATTTTTATGAAAAGAATTTTTATGAAGGGAATTTTTATGAAGGGAATTTTTATGAAGGGAATTTTTATGAAGGGAATTTTTATGAAGGGAATTTTTATGAAGAGAATTTTTTTGAAGGGAATTTTTATGAAGGGAATTTTTATGAAAGGAATTTTTATGAAGGGAATTTTTATGAAGGGAATTTTTATGAAGGGAATTTTTATGAAGGGAATTTTTATGAAGGGAATTTTTATGAAGGGAATTTTTATGAAGGGAATTTTTATGAAGGGAATTTTTATGAAGGGAATTTTTATGAAGGGAATTTTTATGAAAGGAATTTTTATGAAGGGAATTTTTATGAAGAGAATTTTTATGAAGGGAATTTTTATGAAGGGAATTTTTATGAAGGGAATTTTTATGAAGGGAATTTTTATGAATTGAATTTTTATGAAAGGAATTTTTATGAAGGGAATTTTTATCAAGAGAATTTTTATGAAGGGAATTTTTATGAAGGGAATTTTAATGAAGGGAATTTTTATGAAGGGAATTTTTATGAAGGGAATTTTTATGAAGGGAATTTTTATGAAGGGAATTTTTATGAAGGGAATTTTTATGAAGGGAATTTTTATGAAGGGAATTTTTATGAAGGGAATTTTTATGAAAGTAATTTTTATGAAGGGAATTTTTATGAAGAGAATTTTTATGAAGAGAATTTTTATGAAGGGAATTTTAATGAAGGGAATTTTTATGAAGGGAATTTTTATGAAGGGAATTTTTATGAAGGGAATTTTTATGAAGGGAATTTTTATGAAGGGAATTTTTATGAAAGGAATTTTTATGAAGGGAATTTTTATGAAGAGAATTTTTATGAAGGGAATTTTTATGAAGGGAATTTTTATGAAGGGAATTTTTATGAAGGGAATTTTTGTGACGGGAATTTTTATGAAGGGAATTTTTATGAAGGGAATTTTTATGAAGGGAATTTTTATGAAGGGAATTTTTATGAAGGGAATTTTTATGAAAGGAATTTTTATGAAGGGAATTTTTATGAAGGGTATTTTTATGAAGGGAATTTTTATGAAAGGAATTTTTATGAAGGGAATTTTTATGAAAGGAATTTATATGAAGGGAATTTTTATGAAAGGAATTTTTATGAAGGGAATTTTAATGAAGGGAATTTTATGAAGGGAATTTTTATGAAGGGAATTTTTATGAAGGGAATTTTTGTGAAGGGAATTTTTATGAAAGGAATTTTATGAAGGGAATTTTAATGAAGGGAATTTTTATGAAGGGAATTTTTGTGAAGGGAATTTTTATGAAGGGAATTTTATGAAGGGAATTTTTATGAAGGGATTTTTATGAAGGGCATTTTTATGACGAAAATTGTCATACAGGTAGTTTTCGATGTTTATTGCTGTTAAAGATGTATTACGAAAACCCTTTGTTTAACAATTAAAGCAAAGTTAGGTTAGGCTCGGTGGTGTTGCATGTTATTTTGGTCAATTAAACATGTTTAAACATGAATACCACACAATACACATCAAAACAGCACCCATTAACCATTAAATATACCCTCAAATCATAAAGACCAACTCACATAGACGCTCCCACGAACCAATTCTTCCCCATCAAAAATCTTTCCCCAGGTAATGGATTCCGCTCCCCAGCCCCTCCCCACACACCCCCACCCCCCACATCCCCTCATAAATCAATATGCAAGGTCCCCCTCCCCCACCTCCCCCCCACCTCCCCCATGGCTTCCCAAGAAGAGAGAGGCGATGAAATTAGAGGACAACTACCGCTGTTGCGGCAATAAATGTTTTTTTTTTATAGTTTTTTGGCTTATTTTCGAATTATCTATTCTATGATATGCTGTGTGAAGCATCCTACCATGTATGTCCTAACTTATCCTAGGGTGTGGTATGTTACTATGGATGTACTAACTTATCCTAGGGTGTGGTAGTACTAACTTATCCTAGGGTGTGGTATGTTACTATGGATGTACTAACTTATCCTAGGGTGTGGTATGTTACTATGGATGTACTAACTTATCCTAGGGTGTGGTATGTTACTATGGATGTACTAACTTATCCTAGGGTGTGGTATGTTACTATGGATGTACTAACTTATCCTAGGGTGTGGTATGTTACTATGGATGTACTAACTTATCCTAGGGTGTGGTATGTTACTATGGATGTACTAACTTATCCTAGGGTGTGGTATGTTACTATGGATGTACTAACTTATCCTAGGGTGTGGTATGTTACTATGGATGTACTAACTTATCCTAGGGTGTGGTATGTTACTATGGATGTACTAACTTATCCTAGGGTGTGGTATGTTACTATGGATGTACTAACTTATCCTAGGGTGTGGTATGTTACTATGGATGTACTAACTTATCCTAGGGTGTGGTATGTTACTATGGATGTACTAACTTATCCTAGGGTGTGGTATGTTACTATGGATGTACTAACTTATCCTAGGGTATGGTAGGTTACTATGGATGTACTAACTTATCCTAGGGTGTGGTATGTTACTATGGATATAGTAACTTATCCTAGGGTATGGTAGGTTACTATGGATATACTAACTTGTCCTAGGGTGTGGTATGTTACTATGGATATAGTAACTTATCCTAGGGTATGGTAGGTTACTATGGATGTACTAACTTATCCTAGGGTATGGTAGGTTACTATGGATGTACTAACTTATCCTAGGGTGTGGTATGTTACTATGGATATAGTAACTTATCCTAGGGTATGGTAGGTTACTATGGATGTACTAACTTATCCTAGGGTGTGGTATGTTACTATGGATATAGTAACTTATCCTAGGGTATGGTAGGTTACTATGGATATACTAACTTGTCCTAGGGTGTGGTATCTTACTATGGATGTACTAACTTATCCTAGGGTGTGGTATGTTACTATGGATGTACTAACTTATCCTAGGGTGTGGTACGTTACTATGGATGTACTAACTTATCCTAGGGTGTGGTATGTTACTATGGATGTACTAACTTGTCCTAGGGTATGGTACGTTACTATGGATATACTAACTTGTCCTAGGGTATGGTACGTTACTATGGATATACTAACTTGTCCTAGGGTATGGTACGTTACTATGGATATACTAACTTGTCCTAGGGTATGGTACGTTACTATGGATGTACTAACTTGTCCTAGGGTATGGTACGTTACTATGGATATACTAACTTGTCCTAGGGTATGGTACGTTACTAAGGATGTACTAACTTGTCCTAGGGTATGGTACGTTACTATGGATATACTAACTTGTCCTAGGGTATGGTACGTTACTATGGATATACTAACTTGTCCTAGGGTATGGTACGTTACTATGGATATAGTAACTTGTCCTAGGGTATGGTAGGTTACTATGGATATAGTAACTTGTCCTAGGGTATGGTATGTTACTATGGATATAGTAACTTATCCTAGGGTATGGTAGGTTACTATGGATATACTAACTTATCCTAGGGTATGGTAGGTTACTATGGATATAGTAACTTATCCTAGGGTATGGTAGGTTACTATGGATATACTAACTTATCCTAGGGTATGGTAGGTTACTATGGATATAGTAACTTATCCTAGGGTATGGTAGGTTACTATGGATATAGTAACTTATCCTAGGGTATGGTAGGTTACTATGGTTATACTAACTTGTCCTAGGGTGTGGTATCTTACCATATACAGGTAACGACGATATAATTCGTACACCCCTCGTCTTTCAAAACTTTCTATAACTACTATAAACTATTTTTGCCACAGGCATAAGATTTTCACAGGGTGTGAAGCAGATATTAGTGACAATAATACAGTTTCAAGAACAAAATATCGTTTTTGAAAGATTTAATAAGCTTCAGAAACACAATACAAAAATTATTTATAAAGTGAGTAGTATTCCACTTTATTGAGGTGAATCTACCATTTGAGTGCATCTTTATAATAAATAGCGTGACCAATATTCTTCTATTCTTCAATGTTTCTATTCCTTATGATTCTTTGGAGTTCTATTGGAAAAAACTTTTTTTTTTTTTCTTTTTTGTTGATGTTGACTTTTGATTCCTGCTACAAGTTTTCAATGGGATGATACCAGGACTCATCGAAGGCCCTGGCATCACATATATCTTATTTCTTTGGAGCCAGCTAGTTGTTGTAGACTAGGCCGCGTTCTTTGGATCATTGTCTTGTTGAAATAGCCACCGCCTTCCAAGTCCTGAACTATCAACTGATTATTCTAGGTTTTCGTCCAAAATAGAAATATAGTCATCAGAGTTCATCTTCTCTTCAATTGCAACCAATTGATGCAGCAAAACAACCCTAAAACATCAGTGATCCATCTCCATATTTATCTGTTGGCACAGTGTTCTTCGGCAGGAAAGCCTTACCATTCTTAAGCGGCCATAGACGATCAATTTTATTGTCAATATAATTGACAATGATGAATATTGACAATTAAATTGATCGTCTCTGGGCTTGAATGACGACCGTCAATTTTTTGACTTGGTGAAAAAAAATGTATTCAATATATTGAGTCAATGATACTGACAATTAAATTGATCGTCTATAGGCCGCTTTAAGCAAAACCTTCTTTACGTCATTGTGTCCAAAAAGCTCGATTTTGGTTGCGTTACTCCATAATACTCTCTCTCAAAAGCCTCTGTCCTTGTCCAAGTGGGACTTTGTAAAGTTCAAGCCAGCAGCAACATGACATGGTTTGTGGAGTGGAGTAGACCACGGTAGAGGAAACAAGGTAGATTCAAACCAGTCTTTTTTCGCTGACGGTGTGGGTTTGCTGACGTCACGGCAACGAACCAATAGCAGCGCTCATATTGCATCTGGTAGCACTGCTACCCCCCAAATCTGGCTCCACTATTGGCCTAACGACATGGCGTTTTGGTGACGTCATAAAGTTTGTTTGAAATGAAGCCTTTCTATTGGCTAGCCGAACAAGAGGAAGTGTATTTTCTCCCATAGAAATGATCCTACCTTGTTTCCACAACCGTTAAGTAGACCTTCCTTGTTCAGACAGCGCTGGATTATGCGATTGCTCACACTAGTTCCTTGAGCATTCAATCCCTTAGCAATGTCATCTAGCTTCCCTCGTGGATTAGCGTTGACTTCACGACACAATTTTCGAGTTCTGTTTCTGTTTGCCACCACGTTTCTACATTACCAAACTTAGCAAACTATTTAATAACAGATTGTACTGTAGATCTTGGGATGCTCAAACGCTTAGATATGCTGCCATAGGTATTTCCAGCTCTGTGGCAGTCAAAAATCCTTAGTTTTTCCGTAGAGTTTCTTAGTTTTCCCGTCCTGGCGCTAGTGTACAATGACAAAGCTCTACTCCTCTGGCACTATTTTTTAGAATGATCTCACATCTAGAATGTTCTAGAACATTCTAGACACAATTTCTTTCCAATAAAACAAGTATAACGGTAACTACTTCTCTTTGAAATGTAATGTTTTCACTTGTGTGAATATTTTTGTTTTTTCGTGTTTATGAAGATCAGCTTGTTAAATCTTTCAAAAGTGGTATTTTGTTCTAGAAACTTCGTATTATTGTCACTATTTTGTGCTTCACACCCCGTGTAAATCTTATGCCTGAGGCAACAATAGTTATTTTTGGTAATTCTAGAAATTTTTGAAAGACGAGGGGTGTTCGAATAATTTCATCGATACATGTACATCCTAACTTACCCTAGGTTGTGGTATCCTGCCATGCAAATCCTAACTTACCCTAGGTTGTGGTATCTTGCCATGCAAATCCTAACTTACCCTAGGTTGTGGTATCTTGCCATGCAAATCCTAACTTACCCTAGGTTGTGGTATCTTGCAATGCAAATCCTAACTTACCCTAGGTTGTGGTATCTTACCATGCAAATCCTAACTTACCCTAGGTTGTGGTATCTTGCAATGCAAATCCTAACTTACCCTAGGTTGTGGTATCTTGCCATGCAAATCCTAACTTACCCTAGGTTGTGGTATCTTGCCATGCAAATCCTAACTTACCCTAGGTTGTGGTATCTTGCCATGCAAATCCTAACTTACCCTAGGTTGTGGTATCTTGCCATGCAAATCCTAACTTACACTAGGTTGTGGTATCTTGCCATGCAAATCCTAACTTACCCTAGGTTGTGGTATCTTGCAATGCAAATCCTAACTTACCCTAGGTTGTGGTATCTTGCCATGCAAATCCTAACTTACCCTAGGTTGTGGTATCCTGCCATGCAAATCCTAACTTACCCTAGGTTGTGGTATCTTGCCATGCAAATCCTAACTTACCCTAGGTTGTGGTATCTTGCCATGCAAATCCTAACTTACCCTAGGTTGTGGTATCTTGCCATACAAATCCTAACTTACCTTATTTATAGTACATAAACTATAATATAGACTTTTATACGTATATAAGCTATAATTAGGACTATTTTACATATGTCAACTATAATATGAACTTTTATACATATTTCAGCTACAATATAGACTTTTATACGTATATAAGCTATAATTAGGACTATTTTACATATGTCAACTATAATATGAACTTTTATACATATTTCAGCTACAATATAGACTTTTATACGTATATAAGCTATAATTAGGACTTTTTCACATATATAAGCTATAATGTAGACTTTTATACATATTTCAGCATAATTAGGACTTTTTCACATATATAAGCTATAATGTAGACTTTTATTTTACAAAATGCCTTTATTGACCTTTTATTTTCGAAGTACCTTGACTTTAGTGGTCATGCGTTATATAGAAAAAAACGAAAATATAAAAAACGTTTAATATGAAAAAAAAAATAGTTTGCAAATAGTAGATAAGCGAGAAGAGTTATTAAATAAAAATAACTATGCAGAGTTGGTTAGTAATTAAAACCATTAGTGAATATAAAGAGATAGTAAATAAAAGAGTTAGAAAGAAAAAAAGAGTTAGTAAATTAAAGGAGTTGTTATGTGGAAAGTACTAGTAAATGAAACAACTTAGTACATGAAAAGAGTTTGTAGATAAAAAGAGTTAGTAAATAGGATGAGTTAGTGAATAAAATGAGATGCCAAACAAGAAAGTTAGTAAGAGAAAATACATAAGTAAAAAGAGGCACAACACACACAACACACAACACACACAACACACAACACACACAACACATACACAACACACACACAACACACACACAACACACACAACACACACACAACACACACAACACACACACAACACACACACAACACACACAACACACACACAACACACACAACACACACACAACACACACACAACACACACAACACAATACACACCACACACACAACACACATAACACACACAAAACACACACAACACACACACAACACACACAACACACAACACACACACAACACACACAACACACAACACACACACAACACACACAACACACACACAACACACACACAACACACACACACACACATAGGCCTAGTCCCCGTACGAAGAAGACAAAGGCCTATTTTTCGGTAGGCCGTCGCTCTTCCTCATCATCTTTCATTACAAGTCCAATTTGAAGATCCCCTCACCCCCTCACCCCCTCACCCTCTCACCCCCTCACCCCCTCACCCCCTCACCCCTCCAACCCCCACTCGCTCCATCATTCTCATTATCTATGTCATTAAGGGGGGGTAAGAAATGGGGGGGTGAGGGGGTTTGAAGTGAGGGAAGGGAGATTAAAAACGGGGGTTTGGGGTGAGGTGGGGTGAGGTGGGGTGAGGTTGGGTGAGGGGGGTGAGGTGGGGTGATGTGGAGTGAGGTGGGGTGAGGTGGGGTGAGGTGGGGTGAGGGGGGGTGAGGTGGGGTGAGGTGGGGTGAGGTGGGGTGAGGTGGGGTGAGGTGGGGTGAGGTGGGGTGAGGTGGGGTGAGGTGGGGTGAGGTGGGGTGATGTGGGGTGAGGTGGGGTGAGGTGGGGTGAGGTGGGGTGAGGTGGGGTGAGGTGGGGTGAGGTTGGGTGAGGTTGGGTGAGGGGGGTGAGGTGGGGTGAGGTGGGGTGATGTGGAGTGAGGTGGGGTGAGGTGGGGTGAGGTGGGGTTAGGTGGGGTGAGGTGGGGTGAGGTGGGGTGAGGTGGGGTGAGGTTGGGTGAGGTGGGGTGAGGTGGGATGAGGTGGGGCGAGGTGGGGTGAGGTGGGGTGAGGTGGGGTGAGGTGGGGAGAGGTGGGGTGAGGTGGGGAGAGGTGGGGTGAGGTGGGGTGAGGTGGGGTGAGGTGGGGTGAGGTGGGGTGAGGTGGGGTGAGGTGGGGTGAGGTGGGGTGAGGTGGGGTGAGGTGGGGTGAGTGGGGGTGGAGATCAATAAGCACTAAGCATTAGCGCGGCTATCGACGCGTTATCGACATTCCAAGTTAGTCATTTGTTCTTAATCTTCTTTAGTGATTGTACCCCTCCTTGTACCCCTCCTTGTACCCCTCCTTGTACCCCTCCTTGTACCCCTCCTTGTACCCCTCCTTGTAAACCTCCTTGTACCCCTCCTTGTACCCCTCCTTGTACCCCTCCTTGTACCCCTCCTTGTACCCCTCCTTGTAAACCTCCTTGTACCCCTCCTTGTACCCCTCCTTGTACCCCTCCTTGTACCCCTCCTTGTACCCCTCCTTGTACCCCTCCTTGTACCCCTCCTTGTACCCCTCCTTGTACCCCTCCTTGTAAACCTCCTTGTACCCCTCCTTGTACCCCTCCTTGTACCCCTCCTTGTACCCCTCCTTGTACCCCTCCTTGTAAACCTCCTTGTACCCCTCCTTGTACCCCTCCTTGTAAACCTCCTTGTACCCCTCCTTGTACCCCTCCTTGTAAACCTCCTTGTACCCCTCCTTGTACCCCTCCTTGTACCCCTCCTTGTACCCCTCCTTGTACCCCTCCTTGTACCCCTCCTTGTAAACCTCCTTGTACCCCTCCTTGTACCCCTCCTTGTACCCCTCCTTGTACCCCTCCTTGTACCCCTCCTTGTACCCCTCCTTGTACCCCTCCTTGTACCCCTCCTTGTAAACCTCCTTGTACCCCTCCTTGTACCCCTCCTTGTACCCCTCCTTGTACCCCTCCTTGTACCCCTCCTTGTAAACCTCCTTGTACCCCTCCTTGTACCCCTCCTTGTAAACCTCCTTGTACCCCTCCTTGTACCCCTCCTTGTAAACCTCCTTGTACCCCTCCTTGTACCCCTCCTTGTAAACCTCCTTGTACCCCTCCTTGTACCCCTCTTTTTACCCCTCCTTGTACCCCTCCTTGTACCCCTCCTTGTACCTCTCCTTGTACCCCTCCTTTTACCCCTCCTTGTACCCCTCCTTGTACCCCTCCTTGTACCCCTCCTTGTACCCCTCCTTGTTCCCCTCCTTGTACCCCTCTTTGTACCCCTCCTTGTACCACTCCTTGTACCCCTCCTTGTACCCCTCCTTGCACCCCTCCTTGTTCCCCTCCTTGTACCCCTCTTTGTACCCCTCCTTGTACCACTCCTTGTACCCCTCCTTGTACTCCTCCTTGTACCCCTCCTTGTACCCCTCCTTGTACCCCTCTTTGTACCTCTCCTTGTACCCCTCTTTGTACCCCTCCTTATACCCCTCCTTGTACCCCTCCTTGTACCCCTCCTTGTACCCCTCCTTCTACCCCTCTTAGTACCCCTCCTTGTACCCCCCCTTGTACCCCTCCTTGTACCCCTCCTTGTACCCCTCTTTGTACTCCTCCTTATACCCCTCCTTGTACCCCTTCTTGTACCCTTTTACACCCCCTCCACAACCCCTACGTGCAGTGTTGCCCTCGCGCGTGCAATATGAGTGCATGAGTCATTATGCGCATCATCATGCAGATTATGATGCGTTATTATGCAAATTATCATGCGGACGCTGCTCCCATTGGTCGCATGATTGACAAATCACAGGCCTCCGCTCGACAACTTTTTAGCCATCTAGCGGGAATGTCGCTGGAATGTAGCGGAATGTGGTGAAAATGTTGAGATCTAGCGGGAATGTCGCTGGAATGTAGCGGAATGTTGTGAAAATGTTGAGATCTAGCGGGAATGTCGCTGGAATGTAGCGGAATGTGGTGAAAATGTTGAGATCTAGCGGGAATGTCGCTGGAATCTAGTGGATTGTTTATGAAATTGATGATATCTAGCGGGAATATCGCTGGAATGTAGCGGAATGTTGGAGAAAATGATGAAATCTAGCGGGAATGTCGCTGGAATGTAGCGGAATGTGGTGAAAATGTTGAGATCTAGCGGGAATGTCGCTGGAATGTAGCGGAATGTTGCGAAAATGTTGAGATCTAGCGGGAATGTCGCTGGAATCTAGTGGAATGTTTATGAAATTGATGATATCTAGCGGGAATATTGCTGGAACGTAGCAGAATGTTGGTGAAATTGGTGAGATCTAGCGGGAATGTCGCTGGAATGTAGCGGAATGTTGGAGAAAATTATGAAATCTAGCGGGAATGTCGCTGGAATCTAGTGGAATGTTTATGAAATTGATGATATCTAGCGGGAATATCGGTAGAATGTAGCGGAATGTTGGAGAAAATGTTTAGATTTAGCGGGAATGTCGCTGGAATGAAGCGGAATGTTGGAAAAAATGTTGAGATGTAGCGGGAATGTATCAGGAATCTAGCGGGAATGTCGCTAAGATTTACCGGCAATGTCATTAGAATTAGCGGGAATGGCATTAGATTCAGCAAAAACGTCGGTTCGACCTAGCGGGAATATCACAAAATCTATAGCGGCTATTGACGAATCTCAGGCGGAATGTGGTCGGAATGTAGCGGGAATATCACTGCAATATAGCAGGAATGTCGCTGGAATTTAGCGGGAAAGTAGATGCAGGGTCCAAAGATTAGGACAGAAATTGTGATAGATTTGCTCTTCTGTTTTTTGTGCGGGCAATTACTTAATGGACCGTACCCCGTTATTTGTAAGTAATTTATTAAAGCGATAACGGAACTTCTGTCGCTCTTAAGTGATTTGTTCTGATTAGTTCGCTGCATGGATTATATATAAATATTAATTCCAACCAGTTCTGCCCAGTACTGGAGTGAAAATAACAATGTCGTCGAATAAAACAATATTATCGTATTTAATTAAAAAAAAAATTATAATGTTGTCGAATAAAATAATTTTATCGTATTTAATATAAAAAAAATAATAATGTTGTCGAATAAAATACTATTATCGTATTTAATTAAAAAAAAATAATAATGTTGTCGAATAAAATAATATTATCGTATTTAATTTAGTTACATAAATAGTTGAGTTATAAAATGAAACAATATTATCGTATTTAATTTAGAAAAAATAATAATGTTGTCGAATAAAATAATATTATCCTATTTAATTTAGGTACATAAATAGTTGAGTTATAAAATAGAACAGTATCATCGTATTTAATCGTGTAATAAAAATGATAGTGTTTTCGAATAAATTATCGTACTTGATATAACATTATATGATGTAAAATATGACAAATTCGCTGTTTTTTCACAATAATTATTACACAGTACAAAATTATTTTATAACCTATAATTATATATATCACAATACAAAAATTATTCTGCAAAATCAAAATTACGCGCCGCACTAATTTTAAACTGCAAATAAAACTTACTCTTGCTAATAAGTTTCCTACTAAGTATATTTAATTATTAGCTAACTTAGTTAATTAGTAATTAGTTATTTTAGGTCATTACTTATTAGCTAGTTTAATTATTAAAGTCATTTAAAATATGTAATCTTGTCGATCTTATATTTTCTGAACCATGTTTTTAGGTTTTTTTTGTGATTTCCAGTAATGCCTTTACCAGCATTTTGTTTTTTGTATTGCAGACATAATGATTTGTACTCTTACGAACTGATGATGGAGCTGGACTCCGAAACGCTTTTCTTGTGAACATGATCAAGTTCCTTGGAACTTTCTTTGTTTTTAAATTCCTGAAACTTCGAAAAATTTGAAAAAAAGTCGACGGAATTTGGTATCCACATTTAACTTACTTTTCGCGTTGACATTTTAATTTGGTTTTGTTATTTGATTATCTAATGACATTAATTAATAAATAATCACACTTATTTAAACTACAAATAAAAAGTTATTTATCATATTCTAACCGGAACAGCATTTATTTAATTTCTATTTCATTTTAGTTACATTTAACTTATTTTAAAGCAATTTAATTAGTTTTCGCCTAATTAATGAGATTAATCAATAAATAATTACATTAACGTAAACCTTTGAAGAAAAGTTATAATTTTATTTATTCATAGTCGTTTTTAATTTCTTTTTGTTTCATTTGACCTGTATTTAACTTGTATTTTAAAGCCACATTTCAATATATTTTCGGATATAAAATAATATTATATAAGGAATAATAATAATAGTTAATGAACAATAACATAATTTATTAAATAATAATATTAAATAATGAAGTACAACATAAATAAATTACATAATAATATTAATGTTTTCTTCAATTAAAAAGTTGTGTTTCATATAACCGTAGCTGCAGTTTAATTTATTCAAAAATGAGATATTAATTTGCTTTTCATTATATGATAAGGTTGGTTAACAACAAATAATAATATTTACCAAAACTTCTAAAAAAAATATTTTTTTATAAATTTTTTTTTCATATTCATATTTTATATAAAAAGGTATTTTATAATATTTTTATTGGTTTTTGGTTCTATACTAGAATTATTTACAAAAAAACACAAAATAATATTGAACTCGTAATAAAAAGTTATCTGTATTCGAACGTAACCGAAGTTCAGCTAAGCAGACCAGAACTGAACATTCATTCTTTTAAAATTTAAATTTAAAATTTAAAATTCTTCAGACATTTAACTTTCTTTTTGAAATCTTTTGATTTCTTTTATTTAATAAATAATAAAGGTTATTTAGAGTTCTAAAACATTTTATACTTAATCATAGCCTATTTATTTATTTCAAATTTTTAATCAATATCATTATATCATCATACATTAATAATGATATAATGATATAGATGGCTATAAAAACTGATGATATTCATCTATTCCTTACGTTCTGTACCCAAAAAATAAGGCACATATGCAAAAAATAATGATCACAAAATAAATGAAAATAAAATAATAAAAATAAATAACAAATGAAATAATATGAAAACTAATAAAAATAAACTCATAAAATAAAAAAGTATACAACAATATAATAAAAAATGAGAGAGCTAAGCCATGTTAACAAATCACTGCATCGAAACAAAAAAAAAAAAATAAAAAACACCCGAAATTACCGCACGGAATTCCACCGCAACACCGCCATTTCTCCACTAAGTTATTGACCAAAACTCCATAAAATAACATTCAGCAGTTTTTTACGCAAGAAATTACGTTCATTGAACAAAATAAAATAAAAATGACGACCTGGGAGCGCAGTTCTGGTACATGCAAGCCATACAATTTATATAAGTACAAAAACCCAGAGCATTAAATCACGGAATCGGATTAACGTTATTTTATTGTAAAAAAAGCTCTACTCTCCTGCCAGTAACTTTTTGGTGCCAATATTGGCATTTTACTTCAAATATTCACGCTAATATCGGCGTCTGTAGTCTAATATTCATGGCAATATTTTCTTGCCGTAATCTGTTGAATGGATCTTTGATCCGTGCTGCGACTTGCTCGTTCAGCCAATCGCATTCAGCCAATCACATTCAGCCAATCACATTCAGCCAATCACATTCAGCCAACCACATTCAGCCAATCACATTCAGCCAATCACACTCAGCCAATCACATTCAGCCAATCACATTCAGCCAATCACATTCAGCCAACCACATTCAGCCAATCACATTCAGCCAATCACATTCAGCCAATCACATTCAGCCAACCACATTCAGCCAATCACATTCAGTCAATCACATTACGGACAAATTCTGGTAATGTAACTGTTTTTTTTTACATCCGGTGGTTTGTTTACATCCAGTGGTTTGTTTACATCCAGTGGTTTGTTTACATCCAGTGGTTTGTTTACATCAGGTGGTTTGTTTACATCCGGTGGTTTGTTTACATCCGGTGGTTTGTTTACATCCGCTGGTTTGTTTACATCCGGTGGTTTGTTTACATCCGCTGGTTTTTTTACATCCGGTGGTTTGTTCACATCCGGTGGTTTGTTTACATCCGGTGGTTTGTTTACATCCAGTGGTTTGTTTACATCCGGTGGTTTGTTTACATCCGGTGGTTTGTTTACATCCGGTGGGTTGTTTACATCCGCTGGTTTGTTTACATCCGGTGGTTTGTTTACATCCGCTGGTTTGTTTACATCCGGTGGTTTGTTTACATCCGGTGGTTTGCTTACATCCGGTGGTTTGTTTACATCCGATGGTTGTTTTCATCCGGTGGTTTGTTTACATCCGATGGTTTGTTTACATCCGGTGGTTTGTTTACATCCGGTGGTATGATTACATCCGGTGGTTTGTTTACATCCAGTGGTTTGTTTACATCCAGTGGTTTGTTTACATCCGGTGGTTTGTTTACATCCAGTGGTTTGTTTACATCCGGTGGTTTGTTTACATCCGGTGGTTTGTTTACATCCGGTGGTTTGTTTACATCCAGTGGTTTGTTTACATCCGGTGGTATGATTACATCCGGTGGTTTGTTTACATCCGGTGGTTTGTTTACATCCGGTGGTTTGTTTACATCCGGTGGTATGATTACATCCGGTGGTTTGTTTACATCCGGTGGTTTGTTTACATCCGGTGGTTTGTTTACGTCCAGTGGTTTGTTTACATCCGGTGGTATGATTACATCCGGTGGTTTGTTTACACCCGCTGATTTGTTTACATCCGGTAATTGTTTACATCCGCTGGTTTATTTACATCCGGTGGTTTGTTTACATCCGCTGGTTTGTTTACATCCAGTGGTTTGTTTACATCCGGTGGTTTGTTTACATCCGGTGGTTTGTTTACATCCGCTGGTTTGTTTACATCCAGTGGTTTGTTTACATCCGGTGGTTTGTTTACATCCGGTGGTTTGTTTACATCCGCTGGTTTGTTTACATCCGGTGGTTTGTTTACATCCGCTGGTTTGTTTACATCCGCTGGTTTGTTTACATCCGCTGGTTTGTTTACATCAGCTGGTTTGTTTACATTCGCTGGTTTGTTTACATCCGCTGGTTTGTTTACATCAGCTGGTTTGTTTACATTCGCTGGTTTGTTTACATCCGCTGGTTTGTTTACATCCGGTGGTTTGTTTACATCCGGTGGTTTGTTTACATCAGCTGGTTTGTTTACATCCGCTGGTTTGTTTTACATCAGCTGGTTTGTTTACATTCGCTGGTTTGTTTACATCCGCTGGTTTGTTTACATCCGCTGGTTTGTTTACATCAGCTGGTTTGTTTACATCCGCTGGTTTGTTTACATCCGCTGGTTTGTTTACATCAGCTGGTTTGTTTACATTCGCTGGTTTGTTTACATCCGCTGGTTTGTTTACATCAGCTGGTTTGTTTACATTCGCTGGTTTGTTTACATCCGCTGGTTTGTTTACATCCGGTGGTTTGTTTACATCCGGTGGTTTGTTTACATCCGGTGGTTTGTTTACATCCGCTGGTTTGTTTACATCAGCTGGTTTGTTTACATTCGCTGGTTTGTTTACATCCGCTGGTTTGTTTACATCAGCTGGTTTGTTTACATTCGCTGGTTTGTTTACATCCGCTGGTTTGTTTACATCCGGTGGTTTGTTTACATCCGGTGGTTTGTTTACATATAGCGTAGAGCGGGCTTTGGTAAACAAGATTTTAATTTGCAACTTGTAAAATTGCTGATAATTGATTTTCTTTGAATTAATTAAAGACAAAGTGCAAGTGGAATAGTCTTGCTTCACGAAAAAAGAAAAGTAAAATAAAAAATTTAATGTAAACAAAAGTTTGATAACAGGTACACCACACATCACTAGCATCCTACCATCACCTACACCATCAACTCACCCCATCACCACACCATCACCATATATCACTCATCACTCAGCCATCACTCACACCATCACCACACCATCTCCAGCACCAGCACACATCACCAGCTCATCACCAGCACCATCACTCATCACCATCACCTCACCAGCTCCATCACCTCCATCACCTAGCACACACCAGCATCATCACCAGCACCACACCTCACCTCACCTCACATCACACCTCACCTCACCATCACCACACCAGTCACCATCACCACCAGCACCACACCATGCACCACCACGCATCACCAGCCATCCACACCATCACCACAACATCACCACACCATCACCACACACCAGCACCTCACCCATCACCACACATCCACACATCAGCACCAACCATCACCACACCATCACCACACCATTCACCACACCATGCACCACCATCACCAATCCATCACCACCATCACCACACCATCACCACCATCACCACCATCACCAACCATCACCACCATCACCACACCATCACCACACTCATCACCACACCATCACCACACCATCACCACCATCACCACACCATCCACCCACCATCACCACACCATCACCACACCTCACCATCACCACACCATCACCACACCATCACCTCACACCAGCACCACCATCACCACACCATCACCACTCCATCACCACCATCCCCACCATCACCACTCCATCACCACACCATCACCACCATCACCACACCATCACCACACCATCACCACACCATCACCACCATCACCACACCATCACCACACCATCACCACACCATCACCACCATCACCACACCATCACCACACGATCACCACACCATCACCACACCATCACCACACCATCACCACACCATCACCACTCCATCACCACCATCACCACCATCACCACTCCATCACCACACCATCACCACCATCACCACACCATCACCACCATCACCACTCCATCACCACACCATCACCACCATCACCACACCATCACCACCATCACCACACCATCACCACACCATCACCACCATTACCACCATCACCACACCATCACCACACCATCACCACACCATCACCACCATCACCACACCATCACCACACCATCACCACCATCACCACACCATCACCACCATCACCACACCGTCACCACCATCACCACACCATCACCACACCATCACCACACCATCACCACCATCACCACACCATCACCACCATCACCACACCATCACCACCATCACCACACCATCACCACACCATCACCACACCATCACCACCATCACCACACCATCACCACCACACCTCCGTAGGCCTACGGTCGATGCAGTAAAAAGGCAGGCCTAATTTTTACGGCCTGCAGAATATTGCTGAGTCAGGGTGGTAATGAGCGGGGAGATGGGGTGATCATGGTGATTAGGGCGAGGGAGGGGTGATTAGAGGGAAGGAGAGGTGATTAGAGGGAAGGAGGGATGATTAGAAGGAAGGAGGGTGATTATAGCGAAGGAGGGGTGATTAGAGGGTAGGAGGGATGAGTAGAGGGAAGGAATGGTGATTAGAGGGAAGTAGGAGTGATTAGAGGGAAGGAGGGGTGATTAGAGGGAAGGAGGGATGATTAGAGGGAAGGAGGGGTGATTATAGGGAAGGAGGGGTGATTAGAGGGTAGGAGGGATGAGTAGAGGGAAGGAATGGTGATTAGAGGGAAGGAGGGGTGATTAGAGGGAAGGAGAGTGTGATTAGAGGGAAGGAGGGTGTGATTAGAGGGTAGGAGGGATGATTAGAGGGAAGGAGGGTGTGATTAGAGGGAAGGAGGGTGTGATTAGAGGGTAGGAGGGATGATTAGAGGGAAGGAGGGTGTGATTAGAGGGTAGGAGGGATGATTAGAGGAAAGGAGGGGTGATTAGAGGGAAGGAGGAGTGATTAGAGGGAAGGAGGGATGATTAGAGGGAAGGAGGGTGTGATTAGAAGGTAGGAGGGATGATTAGAGGAAAGGAGAGGTGATCATTCATCATCAAATCACTGTATCATTACAAGAAAGTTCAGATAATGAACTTGACTATGTTGAACTATAAAATCATCATGATAGTGACATTGATGCTGAATATGTACAAGAAACAGTGGAAGCAGTGATGATAGTCACTTTGATAATCCTTCACCAAGAAAATTATAATAAAAAATAGAATATAAAATGAAAAAAATAACCAATACGTATACGTATTTTATTCTACATTCCATTTCATTCACTTTTAGATTTCCAAGAAGTCGTCCTTTTAATTACTGAAAGAAAATAGTGATAGTCTCTCCTATACCTGCTACTGACCACCACGGTTGTGGAAACAAGGTAGGGTCATTTCTATGGGGGAAAATACACCTCCTCTTGTTCGGCTAGCCAATAGGAAGGCTTTATTTCAAAAAAACTTTATGACGTCACCAAAACGCCATGTCGTTAGGTCAATAGTGGAGCCAGATTTGGGGGTAGCAGCGCTACCAGATGCAACATGAGCGTTGCTATTGGTTCGTTGCCGTGACGTCAGCAAAACCACACCGTCAACGGAAAATAAACCGGTTTGAACCTACCTTGTTTCCTCTACCGTGCTGGCCATGGGGAAAAATGGGCAAATGTACAGAAGACATGTGGCAAAGCACTACAAATTAAAGAATATTTTCAATTATTGGCTAAAGATCTTGTCAAACCTGCGCAGTGCAGTGCTTCTGATCAAATATCGATCAAAGATATAAGATCAAATATCGATCAAATATCGATCAAAGATATAAGATCAAATATCGATCAAATATCGGTCAAAGATGTAAGATCAAATATCGATCAAATATCGATCAAAGATATAAGATCAAATATCGATCAAATATCGGTCAAAGATGTAAGATCAAATATCGGTCAAATATCGGTCAAAGATGTAAGATCAAATATCGGTCAAATATCGGTCAAAGATGTAAGATCAAATATCGGTCAAATATCGGTCAAAGATGTAAGATCAAATATCGGTCAAATATCGGTCAAAGATGTAAGATCAAATATCGGTCAAATATCGGTCAAAGATGTAAGATCAAATATCGGTCAAATATCGGTCAAAGATGTAAGATCAAATATCGGTCAAATATCGGTCAAATATGTAAGGTCAAATATCCGTCAAATATCGGTCATGTATCGGTCAAATATCGGTCAAAGATATAAGATCAAATATCGGTCAAATTTCGGTCAAATATGGGTCAAATATCGATCAAATATCGATAAAATATCAATCAAATATCGATCAAGGATATAATATCTAATACCGAACAAATATTGATAACAGATATAAGACCAAATATCGCCTGTCCTTGAGCTACCCATCCCGAGTACATTTGGTACTAGGAATAAACAATGAATAAATGTTAAATGGAATAGAATGGGCTGAGCTTATAGTTGATAAATTCCAGTGTCTACATTACGTTACTTTCTGTACAATTTTATTCATCTCCATTTTTAGATACACACATAAACATGTATGATGAGTCCTGATAAATAGATGATTATTTATAGAATGTCTGCATCAGAGTGGAAGTATCTCATGGTACGCTGCGTTGTGCGTCATGGTATAATCATGTGTATAGTCATGGTATAATCATGGTGCAATCATGGTATAATCATGGTATAATCATGGTGTAATCATGGTATAATCATGGTGCAATCATGGTATAATCATGATATAATCATGGTATAATCATTGAATAATCATGGCATAATCATGGTGTAATCATGGTATAATCACGGTATAATCATGGCGTAATCATGTAATAATCATGGTATAATCATGGTATAATCATGGTATAATCATGGTATAATCATGGTGCAATCATGGTATTATCATGGTATAATCATGGTATAATCATGGTATAATCATGGTGCAATCATGGTATAATCCTAGTGTATTCATGGTGTATTCCTGGTGTAATCAGAGTATAATCATGTTGTGTATAGTCATGGTATAACCATGGTATAATAATGGTATAATCATGGTTTAATCATGGTGTAATCATGGTATAATCCTGGTGTATTCATGGTGTATTCATGGTGTAATCATGGTATAATCATGATATAATCATGGTATAACCATGGTATAA